>JAFMOD010001307.1:59829-75235 GCA_019802435.1 Corydoras maculifer | reverse complement strand
GCTTTAAAAGGCCCCAGCTCTTGGAAACACGCCTTTGCGTAGCACACACGGTGCATCCGGGTATAAAACACCCGAGGGACGACGACAGGACGAAGCCTGTCTCCAACATGAAAGGTAAACGAGGACAGCGTCCTCACTGCGCGATGCTACAGAGCCCCGAGGCCTCGACACAATCAGGTCAGCAACCGTAGGGAGGAACCTCACGTCCCGTCGAACGTATTTAATAAAAAATACTGCACTATTCGTTACATTACAGAGGATGAAACCAGGTGACGGTAGTGCACCGATGCACGTTCAGTGGGACTCCTGATCACGACGCATTAAACCGTCAGGACTTGCTATGGACGGATCCGAAAACACCAGAGGCTCACGCTTTCCTAAATTTACTGTGCAAGTGAATATGTGGTATATAGACTTTCAGATGAGGGGGATTTGGCGCCCTCTCTGGTAGTAATGCACATCAGCGACGCTGATTATTTACTTATTTATTTTTATAGCAGCACCAGCAGTAGACTTTCAGTTCTGGTAAATCTGAGTGATATTAAAGCGATTAAGTGTTCTATATTTACAACAGTGTTTAAAAAATAGTATATACTTCTTTAGTAAAGAGTAAAAATAATCGATTTCTTATTGCAAACCAGCGCGACGTGAAGTCGGACGACTCTGAAATCTGTGGTTTTTAAAAGGTGCGACGTTTAAGCTGTGGGGTGTAGCCGAACAAATGCGCCCCCTCCAGTCAGAACGCTGCACTGCAGGTACTCCGAGTGCTGAGTCTGAATGTGCTGCCCTTTTTGAACCCGCTTAGAGAAGCTGCTGGTGTTTATCCACAAAAAAAATAATAATAAAAAAGTTCCGCACTGCAGCTCGTTCCACATGGTGGCGGACGCGTCGACGGCGGGCGCGGTCCGATACCCGTGCTTGGTTGCGTGATGACCGCAGCGGTAACGCTCACACAGCATACAGGAGGATTGTATTGCACATTAGGGCAAAGTTAAATCGCTTGAAGTCACAGATACGAGTGGTTGCATGAAGCTCATTGGCTGCTGGAACCACACGGTTCAATCATGATGTCATGTTACTGGATCCCCCCCCCCACCCCCACCCCCACCCCACACTCTGTGGTGCCTTCTGAGAACCTAAGTTTCCTGCGGTCATTTCCAAACCATTAGGGCTGCTGGAGCCTATCCCAGCTATTACTAAACAAAAGGCAGGATCGCACATACGGTATCACAGGACTATCACAAACTGGACTGACTGCAGCAACCCCACACAATGTAGGGAGAACATGCAAACTACAAACAAAAAGCAATCACGCTATCAAATGATGGGAATCCAACTCTGAGGCGAGTCCAAGGACGTGCTCATTAACTATTGTCCCGCTCCCGTTCGGGTTCATGTGTTTTTTATAAACCAGGGAACGTAAGGCCTCCTAGTGGTGAGGTGTGTGTATATACACAACAGCTTCATTATGTCCGAGTTTATTTACGCAGTTTATGGCTTTTTCTACGTTCCCCACACGTGCACCAGGCACAGGGTAGAACGTTCAGACTGACTGCATTATAGAACGTCGTGTTTATAAAACCAATAAAGTAATAACACCATGCTGTGTATGCAGCACAGTACTATACCATATTAGAATCTGAGGCCTATCCCAGCTGTCACTCCAAGATAGATTGTAGTCCATCACTGAGCGAAAAAAGCCAACTCACAAAAGTAGGGTAGAACATGCCAATTGCACCACTGTATGATTATTGCATCTACAGGGCATGACTGACCCAGGACAGGGCACTAATCTATCGCTGGGCACACACTTACAGAGACACGCTCAACAATGACATCATGTGGGGCCTGTGGCTGATGGGTAATGGAGTTCATTGGGAGGAATCCAGTAAGAGGAAGTGAGACACGGCTCACGAAATAATACATTTATGCAACGTACTGCAAAACCGAACCGCAATACATGCTGTAAGAAAGAGGGCGGGGAGAAAAAGGGGGGAAGGAGAGGGAAAAAAAAAAAAAACCCTGACCATGCTGAATGACTTTTAAATGAGCTTGAAATGTTCCGATTGTTCACGCTTTAGAAATGCGGGACTCTTATTACGAAATTGCATTAGTATTGCGATTGCAGTGTGATGTATTGTTACACCCCTAACGGATTGCATAGTCGGGTCAGTGGTGATGCACCGAGGGTTGTTTGTGTGGCCAGCCACGATAACGAAACCCAATCTGACCTGAGATCAGAAACAGCAAGCATCTCTCCCCGTTAAAGGTGCCGTGCGAGTGGAGGGGGCATTTGCATATGCGAGTGTGCAAACGTAGCTATTCTCAACGAACCTGACCCGACATCAAGAAGATGAGGGCTGAGGTTCAAATCGGGTTTTAAAGGGGATGGAACGTCCGGCTCGCGGCTCGGAGTCAGTCGGAGTGATCTGGACGAGTAGAAGATGAAAAGTCCCTCTCCTGAGAGTGTATGTGCATTTTGTGACTTTAAAAAGCAGCCCCCCGGTGGGCGCGCCCAGTGTTTAGGAGTCCACCGGGTTCACGATCACCTGCACCACAAAGTCCTTCTGGATCTTGGTGTCCTGCAGGCGGGTCTTGTCTGTGAGCAGCTTGCCTGAGAAGAACCAGCGCTGCCGTGCCACCTCGATGCCCTCCTGCTCCTGCAGCTGCCTTTTCAGCAGCCCCACTGCGTCGCTCATGCTGGCGCTCAGGCGGACGTCTCTGCCCGTCGACAGTCGCACCTTCAGCTGGAACTCCTTCTTGGGAGCCGATTGGGGTTCCGCGCTTTCCGGCGCCGGCTCGTCGTCGCTGCGCTCGCTGATAAGGTTGACGGGCGGGGCCAGGCAGTAGACGGGCAGCTGGTAGCGGTTGCCAAGCTCGTCGTAGCACTCGGTCAGAGATCCTGAAAGCACATGGATGCTCTGTTAAGGAAGCCGTACTAAAGAGATGCTGACATCATTCATTCATTATCTTCTGCTATTAGGGTAGTGGGGGGGGGGGGGGAGTTCCCCATGCCCATCCAGAGGAGAACGTTTCACTCACTCACACACACATACTATATAGGGGCAATTTAGAGCAGCCTGAATCCATGTTTTTGCCCTGTGGGTGGAGAAATCCCACACAGTCACGGGGAGAACATGCAAACTCCACCCAGATCGGGATTCAAACCTGGCTCCCCAGTGCTGAGAGGAGAACATGCCAACCACTAAGCCACTGTGCTGCCATTTGTGACATCATAAGATTTTCATTAGGAACCAGATACTTGTTTTAATAGTGACTGCCACCTGGTGGCGCCAATTCACTATAAACAGACTTAATCACGACCTCATGATGGAAAGGTCTTTCTAATGCCTCAAAAAAAAACTCAGCCACAATTATATATTTAAATTTCATCCATTCATTATCGTCCACTTAATCCTCTACACGGGTTCCCCATGCCCATCCAGAGAAGAACGTTTCGGGCGCTGGGCAGATACACCCAAGACAGGGTGCCAATCTATCAGTGTACACACACTCTATATGGGGCAATTTGGAGAACTCAGTTCACTTGATTCATGTTTTTGGACTGTGGGAAGAAACGGGTGAACCCGGAGGAAACCCACGCGGACACGGGGAGGACATGGAAACTCCACCCAGATGGGGATTCGAACCGGGAATCCCTAGCGCTGAGAGGAGAACATGCTAAACCACTAAACTACCATGTCACCCACATATTTAAATTTGAGTTTTATATATATTTTAAAAACTGTATCTATACAAAGAGCATCTGTACAGTGAGGCAAACCAATATAGTGGACATTAACTAAAACTGGAACCAGAAACTGGATTAAATTTATAAAAAAATTAGCAGGTAGGTGAGTGTGTGTGTGTACACATCTGCACACACACACATGCAGACCAGGTATCAAGCGTGAGGCAGGGAGCGCCACCTCACCGTGTGGCAGAGTGACGCTGGCTCCATCCAGGATGGCCTGTGCCAGCTCGTGGTCGTTGCACTCCATGGCGACGGCGGCCGCTTTCAGGGCATCCCAGATCTCCTTGCGACCCTCGAAAGCCGGAGCCGTGTCCCAGAACTCATCCCTCTTGCTGCGCAGCTGCCCCTCCGTCATTGGGTAGTCGCTCTTCCACCGGGGCTTTTCCTTCTTCAGCGGTTCGTTTCGAGCTTTCGGGAAAACGAACATGAGCACACACTCAACACACTAAACACCAGAGAATGCCGTTTACAGGTAACTGGGGTCTGTATTGATGTGTTCATCCTAATAATGATTTCTATAAAGCAGGTTTATGTTGTATTTCTTAGTTTTATTAATACAGACGTGTAGACTTAAACACAGCTCTGAGTCTCAGAGTATTTAGATTACATTATAAGGTATAAAGGTGGGGTTTTTAGGCCATGTCAGCTTCCAGGCTGTTTACGTGGCAGGATTCGGTGGATCACAATGTTATTAATAGCTTTTTTAAGTTCTTTTAACATTAAAAGGTGCTATCTGCGTGTCCACTCTGTGTCTGAAGTGGAGGTCTCGACCCAGGGTAAATAAATGAAAGAGGTGTCAGGAAGAGCACTCGTCACTGTGGCGCCCTCTAATGGAAGCGGATTTTCTCTGTACAACCTCAAAAACAACCTCATTGTTTCTTATAAGTCTAAAACATGTGCTGTTTCGCTGAACAGTGGGATGAATTATCGTGTTTTTCACGTTACCTTATAAGGAAAGAACACTTTAAACCTCTTTAAATGTCTTAAACTCAACACCACGCCCTGAAGGTTCCACCGTGACGCAGACACGCGAGTCCGTGTAACTGAGTTAGTCAAACTCCACCAGCGCTCCATTCACAGACAGAAGAACCCATAAATCAGTTCAACCATGAAGGCCATTCATTCAACTCCCAACTTTATACTTTTAATTTCACCCCACAGGTTCCAGCTGTTTTGTAACTGCAATAAAGCCTGTGTAATAAAAACTGGCCATTCGGCTGGAACCACGGAGACGCCCGTATTCTGAGACGTTAATCTCGTCCCGACACCGAGCGAGCTTCCCCGGCCACGCCCAGCTGTGAAGACACGGACCTGTACAGACACAACAAACACCGCCGTGTGGCCAAACCGAGGGAACGGCGTGCCAGCATGTCATTACCACAAACCACAAGCTAAAATAGACATTGTTCAGGTGATAAGTGTGCAGGTACGAGGAGGAGGAGTCCCATTAGTGACAGGAGATCAACCTGAGGGCTGATTTTTGCAATCCTCCGTTCTGTATAGAACCTGGGGAATTAGACTTGTAATCTGAACAGGGGTTTTGAAGCAGCGTAGACCCACAGCCCCTCTGGTGTGCTTAGGTGGGGGTCTGGTAGAAGCTGGGTGAGTGTAGACACGGTGCGGTTTCCTAGTACTGATGCACCGGGGCTGATGGAGCGTGATAGGGAAGCCTGGCTGAAACAAAAGATTTTAAAAGGTCACCTTTCATCCAAACTAATTATTTATAGTGTGGGAGGCTTAGGTGAAGCCATGTAATCAGGATTTGCTCGACTATCTCTCTGTACACCACCGTACAGCACGTGCAGCACAACCACAATGTGCAGGGAAGCAAACACCACCGACACAAGGCAGTCACGCCAAACAGCAAAGAGAGCATCCCTTAAATCGAATAACGTGCTGCTATCACAGTTAAGGTGAAGCGGTGTGGGTTACGACGTCACGCCCCGGACAGCAGTGAGGGTTTGGACCTCGCAACCACTGGGTTGGGACATTGCACCTCCGGAGCAGTAAGGATTGGGACCCTGCACCCCAGGAGCCAGATCCTGCACATCCGTAATGGTTGGGACAGAGGAACTCGATTTCAACACCCTGAAACCAAACCTGAGCTGCCACTCAACCATAAGAGAGAGACTACACTCATACAGACTTAAACCTCTATTAAATCCAGCGTTGTTAACTGCAGCACATTCACAGATCAAACCGTACAATCTATTTTCATAGTTATTATCTGCTGAATCGGCATAATTCACGCTGGGTGTGTTTATTCTAGTCGACCAGAGACTGATGTAAACTCCATCTCTTTGCACCAGCTGCCGTTTATCTCCAACAGCACAGTTCTTTCTTTACAAGTGGCGCGGTGAAGCGAGACACCCTAAACTCAGCCCCTTCATCACCAAACAGTGACGTGTGCAAAATCTTATCTAGTATCTGAAACGCACATGAACGCACACGGCCACGTTACTCATTCTTTCCTGGGTGTTGGCTGCCAGGAGCTCGGGGGTTGTTCTGTAGATTGCACTGCAAGGTTCCGGCATAGGATACGTCCAGAAAACATGTTCCTGTCGAGCACTTTTAAGGTTATCCGCTATATAACAGTTGGTTTGAGTCTGTCTGAGTAGTCGACCACATGCAAGCTCACAACTAGAGCTCTGATTGGCTGCTGAGTTGCAAGTGGATCACCGTTTCGTAGGTAATCTGAGGCCTCCTCACCCCTCTCTCTTAAAATAATCGAGCCCTGCAATTAAGATAAGCAACGGAATGAGGGAGTATTAAGTGGGTGTGTTTATTTCAGCAGGGCTGTAAAGTGGGTGTGGTTATCCATATGGGCGTGTCTCCTCACACCGCCTTCTCATTTTTTTATTTTTTTATTTTTACAATAAGAGGAAGACAGAGTTCTGTTTCATCCTTAATCCACCGCAATCACCGCCCTTGACCCCGCCCACCCTGAGCCGTGTGCACACCTGAGGATGGAAATCGCAGCCTGTGCCTTTAAAGCCTGTCCACATTCTCTCCCCACATTCCTCTGCGATGGCTTGTTCTACTCGCACATGTACGTTCATGCTGCCACTACGAAACGAAGACGTGACCTCATTACACTCCTGCACCATCAAGCCAGACCCCACCGGGGGGTTTAATCTGAGGCCGTTTATCCCGCAGGTCGCTAATCTGAGCCCCGGCGCAGGCCACACAGACAAATAAAACATGCAAATGAGCTCAATATCAGATTACAACAGACTGATCAGTGTGGTCAGGAGGAGGAAGAAACATCAGCATGCCTTAACAAAAACACAAAGGCATGGCGAAATCTCTCTCTCTCTCACACACACAACAATACAGGAACATGTGATGGGGAAGTTCATGGTGCAGCTGAAGTCTGGGGGTTGATTCGTGTTAATTTGCAGACCTCCATGAGTCAAACACTCTGTGATTTTATTCTCTGATTCCAAACCTACTGAATTCTCTGTTAAACTCAGGATCTATGGCGCAGGAGCTCAGTGGTCAGGGAGTTGGGCTGTCAGTCTGAAGGTTGTGGGTTCAAATCCCAGGTCCACTGAAGTTACCAATGTGTGAGCAAGACCCTTAAGTTCAAGTTCAAGTAATTTATTTGTCGCGCTTTTTACTACAGAACATCGTCACAAAGCAGCTGTACAGAATCAAAAGCCTTTAAACTCCCAAAGAGCAAGCCGAAGCAACAGTGGCAAGAAAAAACTCCCTTTTATGTTGTTATTTAAGGAAGAAACCTTGGGAGGACCAAGCCTCAGTGGGGGACTTATGCTCCTTGAGCGGCCGGGAAGCAACAACAATGTAACCCTCATTGCTTCAGGGATGTTGTGATGAACCCTGTGCTCACCTTGTAAGTCGCTTTGGATAAAAGCGTTTAATAAATGACCGAATGTAGATGCAATCTATGTCCTGACTACAAATTTTGGGATCTATAAGAATTTTGTGTTCCTTACAAAAAAAAACAAAAAAAAAACACTCGTATAATTAGTATAATCAGCTGTCGAGCATCCGCAACACCATGCTGAAACTCGAATCATGATCTTACCTCCACGCTTTCTTTGGCCCCTCCCTCGGCGTGATGAGCCCGCAGACTCCGGATGCTCTCTGCCCATACAGCCTCCCATGATGCTCAGTAGATCAGCAGCCACATCGCCGGGTACTACATTGAGTGGAGCGTCACACCTACATGTTGCTGTAACGGCAAAAAAAAAATTATCGGAATGCTTCATCAGTGAATGTTCATGAACCCTCAACCTAATTACACGCTATTCATTAAGATCTCCCAAATCCACCCTGCCCTGAGGGCTGCCCCAAAATAATTCACGAGTGAGAACCAGAGCGCTTGATAATGGCCAATGAGATCATTCATTATATTTTTAATGACTTCATAATGAAGTGGAGTGTCTGTAATAGGATAGATGCTGCAGTCGGAGGTTACTCAATCATAAGTACTCAGTACTTACTCAATCAAAATTACTACCTACAGATCAAGGTGTGGTAGCTCAGTGGTTAGGGTGTTAAGCCGTCAATCTGAAGGTTGTTGGTTCAAATCCTAGGTCCACTGAAGTTACCAGAAGTTACTTAAGCAACCCTTATTGCTCCGGGGTCGGGATACTCGTAAGGCGCTTTGGATAAAATCATCTGATTAATGATCAAATTATGGGCGGCATGGTGGTTTAGTGGTGGTTTAGCACGTTCTCCTCTCAGCACTAGGGATTCCCGGTTCGAATCCCCATCTGGGTGGAGTTTCCGTGATCTCCCCGTGGGTTTCCTCCGGGTTCTCCAGATTCCTCCCACAGTTCAAAAACATGGATCAAGGACAATTGAGTTCTCCAAATTGCCCAATATTGAGTGCATTTGTGAGTGAGTGTGTGTGCCCAGCGATAGATTGCCCCCCCTGTCCTGGGTGTATCTGCCCAGCGCCCGAAACGTTCTCGCCAGTATGGGCATGGGGAACCCCCCGCGGCCCTAATATAGGATGAAGCGGAAGTCAATGGATGGATGGATGGATGGATAACGATCAAATTGAAGTTACATGGTGGGGCCACATACATACTAACTAAACAGTTAAGCATCAATTAATCAATCAAAATTAGTACCGGCGGCACGGTGGCTTAGTGGTTTAGCATGTTCTCCTCTCAGCACTAGGGATTCCCGGTTCGAATCCTCATCTGGGTGGAGTTTCCATGTTCTCCCCGTGTCCGCGTGGGTTTTCTTCGGGTTCTCCGGTTTCCTCCCACAGTCCAAAAACATGGATCAAGTCAATTGAGTTCTCCAAATTGCCCCATAGAGTGTGTGTGTGTGTGAGTGACTGTGTGCCCAGCGATAGGTTGGCGCCCTGTCCTGGGTGTTTCTTCCCGGCGCCCGAGACGTTCTCCCCTGGGTGGGCATGGGGAACCTCTATGATACTCCACCTCATCCACACATTAAGGCCTTTTACGTCACGGTGCGAGATGGTTGAGTTCTGACGTCGTTGTTGCGTCATCAGATGACGTGCGGTCGCGCTCGAGTGTGCGGTGTGGCAACAAGACAAACACGGGACGCCGTTACCAGAGCTCGATCTTCAATCTGAAATTTAGTAATTAGTCCACGTTGTTATGACGTCACGATCGCTTTAAAGAGCCCCGTTTATCGGGTTCGGGTCAAGGTTCGAATCTTTACACCCCAGAACGTTAACGTAATAAACTGAGAACAGGCTCCAAACGGAACTTGACCGAAGTGTCGAGATGGCCTTCGGTTATAAACTCGGGGTTTTAAAGCTGATCGCAAACGAGAAGTTAGAGTTAAAGAGGATCAAAGACGCCGCCGTCGGTTAGCTCGGAAACGCTAACCCGCTTCTGCCTCATTAACAAACTACCGTCCCGCTTCCTGTCGGCACCTGTCCGAGCCTCCGCCACCTAAACGCCATCCACAACCGCCGCACCATGCGGACCGAACGCCCGAGCCGCCGCGGTGTAAACGCCTCACAGACCTGCTCCGCCGAGCCGCTCGACGTCCGCTCCATACCGTCTCCCAGCCAGCTGCTCGCTCGCCGCGGGTCTGCGCATGCGCCTGGCTCAACGCCAGATTGTGACGTCACACGCCGAGGCGGAGACGCGGCAAGCCTTGAATTCCCGTTTAAAACTGCAACTCTAAATATGAGTATAATGACTAAATACCTTTCTCACCTTTCTTCTAATGTATCTGCTGCTGAGAACGTGCATTTACCCCACTGTGGGACAAATAAGGGTCTATTTTGTCTTATTCACATTAATGTAATCCATTCCATTGGCTCCCTGTAGCTGCTGGCATTCAGGACAAGTCACTGACTCTGGCCTAAGGAACCATTTTTGGATCTTCTTCCTCCTACCTTCACTCTATCTTTTCAAAATACACTCCGACTCGTTCACTTCGCTCCAGCGATGATTGCCGCCTGGCGATTCAAGTTCAAGTTAAGTTCAAGTTATTTATTTATATAGCGCTTTTTACAACAGTACATTGTCACAAAGCAGCTTTACAGAATGAAAAGCCTTTAAACCCCCAAAGAGCGAGCCGAAGCGACAGTGGCAAGAAAAAACTCCCTTTTATGTTGTTATTCAAGGAAGAAACCTTGGGAGGACCAAGACTCAGTGGGGGACTCATCCTCCTTGAGCGGCCAGGCAGCAACAACAATGTAGGACAGCCATGTAGAGACATTTAACAAATGGAAAAACTAAAAACTGGAAAACTATATGTGAGTGTTCGTCGGCAGAGCCATGGATAAAGATCTCCAGGAAGCCGGTCACACCTCAAAAGAAACCACCTCACCGAGGAGCTAATTCGCACTCCGTGGCGTTCACCACTGCGAAATGGTGGAATGTTCTTCCCAACTCTGTCCGTAAGGCAAAATCACTGAGCAGTTTTAAAAAAACTACTGAAGACGCATCTCTTTAACAAATACCTGTTGTAATAAAAAAAAATTAAAAGGTGGGGGGGGGGGCAGCATCGAATAACAATCAGGTTTGATGAATTTACAGTATAGTTGGTTTTCTTCATGGCTTCTGACTTGTGGTGTTTTCATTTGTAAGTCGCTTTGGATAAAAGCGTCGGCTAAATGAATAAATGTAAATGTAATCCATACATTATCCTCTATATGGGGGTTCCCCATGCCCATCCAGGGGAGAACGTTTCGGGTGCTGCGCAGGGTTCTACAGTTTCCTCCCACAGTCCAAAAATTCTCTAAATTCCCCAATATGGAGTCAGTGTGAGTGAGTGTGTGCCCAGCGATAGATTGGCGCCCTGTCCTGGGTGTATCTGCCCAGTTCGCCTCTGGATGGGCATGGAAACACCCCCCCTTCCCCCGGGACCCTAGTAGGGAATTGAGCGTAAAATAAAGAATGAATGAAAAAATTAATAAAAATAAAGCCCTGTGTTTACTTTTTTTCAATAACATAATGTTATTTAGTGTTTACATAAAATAAACAAAACACCGAAAAGCCGCACATTGTTAAAAAAAAAAAAAAGTTAAATCGTTTATTGTATAATAATCGTACTAATCGTGATTATTTCTTAGACAATAACGGTATCATCCAACTCCTCCAGCGAGCACGTGAGTGTGGGGGGGGGGTCTAGCCGTAGCGTGCTGAGCGCCACCCTGTGCGCATGCGCGTCGGACCTGTTGAAAGCAGTTGGATGCTGGTGGAAGGTGGCGCGATGGCTGCCGACGCTTCGGGGGCGGCGGGTCTGGTGGAGGAGTTCGTGGCGGGACAGGCGGACAGCGCCGCCGCCGCCGCGGCTGCAGGTGAGCGGACGCTCCGTTTGCTTTTTGACGAGCCGAAATGTCGCGCTGCGATCGCTGCAACGCCGCGTTCGAGTCCAGTTGCACTTCATCGCTTTCCACGCGTTCTCGGACAAACCCCGCCCCCGGGCGCCAATTGGATAGCAGCTCCCGTCGTCGGGAGCGGATTGGTGTGGAATTTTTGAGTCTAAGGCGTCGGCCAATCGCCGCGCTGAATTGGTTTGAGTTCACGGAAAACGGGTGCGAAAGTGCTGCAGCCTGTAGACTGGTGCTCGCCGCTTCACCACATCCTGTCTGCACCGCCTCAGCGTTGTCGATTTAATCAACCGGCGCAAGTTTTTTATTTTTAAACAACATTTGCAGCGTGTGTCCGAAAATCCAGCGTGTTTACAGAGAGTCTGCCGCAGTTTGAGACGCTTTCTCACGATGTGGATGCTGATTTGAAACCTTCAGACCTCCTCCTGCTCCACCTGCATGCAGCCCCCTTTGGATTTTAACGGGGGATCGTGTCAGGGGTTTGTCAGACCTCCATCCCATCATACTGTCCAACTGTTAGATGTCAGTGAGTTCCAGGGGGAAATATCTCAGGTGCTGGGCAGATACACCCAGGACAGGGTGCCAATCTATCACTGGGCACACAAACACACGCTATATGGGGCAATTTAGAGCAGCCAGTTTACCTTGAATCCACGTCTTTGGACTGTGGGAGGAAACCGGAGAACCCGGAGGAAACCCACGCAAACACGGAGAACATGCAAACTTCACCCAGATGAGTATTTGAACCTGGAATCCCCAGCGCTGAGAGGAGAACATGCTAATCACTAAGCCACCGTGCCGCCCCTTAATTAACTGTATCTAACGTATTTCTTTTTCCCCTGAACCCCGTGCTCCTGTTCCTGTATGTTGCAGGTGTGAGCTCCGGCCGGTTCTCCATTCTAAACCTGGTGGAGGCGCTTGAGTGAGTGTTTATAGACGATCACACCTACACACACGCGTCCCTCCGTAAGCGTGGAGTCTGCAGACCTGAACATTGACACCGCTGCTCTTATGTGATTGCTTGGCGTGTAGGGTCAGCTTAACGAGTTCTCAAACCCAGACACGCGCACGAGCCGTCCAGCTCCTGTCCCTGGTTCTGCACGAGTGCTACGGTCAGCTGGGTCAGAGTGAGGGTAAGTGTAAAGCACCTCACGCAATGGAGGGGCTAAATGAGAAGGCTGTCTTTGCCTTTGTTAAGTACACATTATATTCTATTCACCCATCTTTCATTTTCCATCCATTCATTATCTCCCGCTTTATCCTCTATTAGGGTCTTGGGGGGGGGGGGGGGCATGCCCATGCCCATGCCCATGCCCATCCAGGGAAGAACGTCTTTAGCGCTGGGCAGATACACCCAGGACAGGGGCAATCTATCGCTGGGCACACACTCACTCACACAAACACACACTCTATATGGGGCAATTTGGAGAACTCAATTGACTTGTTCCATGTTTTTGGACTGTGGGAGGAAACCGGAGAACCCGGAGGAAATCCACGCGGACACGGGGAGAACATGGAGACTCCACCCAGATGGGGATTCGAACCAGGAATCCCCAGCGCTGAGAGGAGAACATGCTAAGCCACCGTGTCGCCCCCTCATTTTTAATTTTGAATTGTCATATTGCTTCACTGCCCTCTGATTGTGATGACCTTGATTATGTCCATTCCTTTTCTTTTATTATTATTATCTGTAATACAATAATACTGTTTTCCTGCTACTGGCTGCTTAATTTTTTTATTACTAAATTATAATTATAAATAGACACACTTGTTGTCCATGTTATCACCCTATAGATGGACTTTGTCGTCCTAAGGTTACAGCCTATATCTATATGGACCTGTGTGTGTGTGTGTGTGTGACTGACTCTCTCAATTCAATTCAGTTTGCTTTATTAACATAAATGTTTACATTCGTATTGTCAAAGCATATTATATAAAGATAAAATACAGCAATAAATAAACTGATGCAAATTATGTTCATTCAGTAATAAAGAAAAATTATTTGAATATAAATAAAGTTACCTGCCTCCCTATCTCAGTCTTCAGTTAAGGGAGTGTGTATGAATATGGACGTTTTAGACCAATGACAGACTGCTGAGTGTGTACGTGAATGCATAGGCACATTTTCAGAAACCTATTCTGAAATTAAAGCAACTTTCTGAAGCTGGTGGTCTGTGTGTGTGTGTGTGTGTGTGTGTGTCGCGCTCCGAGCTTCACGTCCGTCTCGTCTTTGCAGTGAAGGTGCTGATCGTGTTTTATGAGGACCGATTAAAGGACCATTATGCGATAATGCCTCATGTTCTGCATGGACTCAAGGCTCTGGTAGGCCCGGTTCAGACGGGGTTCCATTTGTTTATCTGTTAAACGGTTCCGGTTCTCTACAAACGCGGCATTGTGTCTTGCAGGCGAAGAGCCGTGAGCTGCCTCCGGGTTCGGCGGTATCCATTCTCAGAGCTCTGTTCCAGGACGTCCATGTACAGGTGGGACACACGCACACAGACACACACTTGTGCATGGACGGGTCAGTTTTGTAACTCTGTGGTCCTTTGTTGTCGGTGTGAGCAGTCGCTGATGGTGGCCGAGCGCTCGTGTGTTTACAACATCCTGATCAGCCTGATGGAGACGCGGGAGGAGGGTGAGCGCCAGGCACCGCGGCACACAAACAAAACACACACAGGATTTCTTTATATCTAGCTCCGCCGTGTGCAAACCTGACACCAGTTGTCACCGGCTTCATCACGCATGCGGCGCCGACCACTTCTTTTATGGCTCGGCTGCAGGGTTATGGAGCATCAGGTTTATTTGTCACATACGTAGATGTACATTGTACAGCCAGCAGTGAAATTCTTTCCTGACTTCTCCGCATGAAGTTTAAATTTAAGACGATAAGAAAAATCAAATAAAAATAAAAATAAAATATAACTGAAGCGACACGGTGGCTTAGTGGTTTAGCATGTTCTCCTCTCAGCGCTAGGGATTCCCGGTTCGAATCCCCATCTGGGTGGAGTTTACATGTTCTCCCCGTGTCCGTGTGGGTTTCCTCCGGGTTCTCCAGTTTCCTCCCACAGTCCAAAAACATGGATCAAGTCAATTGAGTTCTTTAAATTGCCCCATATAGAGTGTGTCTGTGTGAGTGAGTGTGTGCCCAGCGATAGATTGGCGCCCTGTCCTGGGTCTATCTGCCCAGCGCCCGAAACATTCTCCCCTGGATGGGCATAGGGAACCCCCCCCACGACCCTAATAGAGGATAAAGTGGAAGATAATGGATGAATGAATGAATTAAACTGTATTTACACTAGGCGTGACTTAGTGGTTTAGCACGTTCGCCTCTCAGCGCTAGGGATTCCCGGTTCGAATCCCTATCTGGGTGGAGTTTCCATGTTTTCCCGTGTTCTCCCACAGTCTAAAAACATGGATCAAGTCAATAGAATTCTCCAAATTGCCCCATATAGAGTGTGTGTGTGTGTAAGTGAGTGTGTGCCCAGCGATGGATTGCCCCCCTGTCCTGGGTGTATCTGCCCAGCGCCTGAGACGTTCTCCCCTGGATGGGCATGGGGAACCCCACCGTGACCCTACTAGAGAATAAAGTGGAAGATAATGAATGAATGAATGAATGAATATATCATCGATGTGGGTGTCGGCCCGAGGGGCGAAAGTGCTCCACGGCTCCACCCGGTGTCCATGGCCATCATAGTGAAACTCTTGAGTGATGAGTGTTGTCAGAACGCGCTTCGGGTTCAGGTGTCGGATCTCAGTGACGGTCGCACGGTGTCCCCTCTGCGCAGAGCTGAAGGGCCTGGGGGCGGACTTCGTCTTCGGCTTCGTCCAGGCCGTCGATGGCGAGAGGGACCCGCGGA
>JAFMOD010001307.1:52329-57329 GCA_019802435.1 Corydoras maculifer | reverse complement strand
AATCAGGTCGGAGTCAGTCCCCCCCCCCACCCCGTCTCTCTCTCACACACATACACTAACACACAGGCTATATATAATTTAATAAGCAGTTGTTATTGGTGTGTGTGTAGTGTGCACACCGGCGCACTCTGCTTGAGGTCCTACAGGGGTTTGTTCAACCCACTGCCAGCAGCCGCCCTGCAGAGGGAGGTATGTATTCATGACCCCCCCACCCCCCCCACAAACCTTGTTCTCCATCAGGCCCCGTGCTCCGGCTCAGCTCTGAGTGATCTGGTTTTTGTGTGTGTTCTTCAGAGGACAGTGTGCTGCTGCCACTCCAGTGCTCCATCTGCGACGTGGTGTTTTCTGCGCTGGCAGAGTCCAACACCGCTCTGCAGATCACAGCCACCAAGGTTCTGAACTCTCTGAGTCAGCAGGCTGGTGAGTTTGTCACACCCAAGTCAAGTTCAAGTCATTTATTTATGTCGCGCTTTTTACGACAGTACGTCGTCACAGAGCAGCTTTACAGAATGAAAAGCCTTTAAACCCCCAAAGAGCGAGCCGAAGCGACAGTGGCAAGAAAAAACTCCCTGTTATGTTGTTATTTAAGGAAGAAACCTTGGGAGGACCAAGACTCAGTGGGGGACTCGTCCTCCTTGAGCGACCAGGCAGCAACAACAGTGTAGGACACTAATGTACAGATATTTAACAAATGGAAAGACTTACAACTGGAGAACTGTATGTGAGTCCATTAGGGGGCGTCCTGCAGGACCGCCAGTCCAATTAATATTCAGGTTCCATCCAGTATTTGTCGGCAGAGCCATGGATGACGGTCTGACTTCACCTCCAGGAAGCTGGTCACACCTCAAAAGAAACAGACTGGGAAGGCCGTTAGAGCTGATAATTAAGCACAGCATTTAATTAATAAGTGATTGATTGACACAGTGCATCATGTGACTCTGGCATCACCGACTAGAGCAGCAGAACTAAAAGAGGCAGATACTGCAGACTACATAGTTCAGATGGCTCCCCGGAACAGCATCATTTTAGCGCCACACACACATTATCTCGGTGAAGCAGAGTTGGAGGATGGGGATGTCATGTTCGTTTCTGTTTATTTGTAATATTTGCATATTGGATGAAACACCCTGTAGTTGCTACAGCAGCGACCTCCACCTACCGTATTTTCCGGACCATAAGGCGCAGTCTGAATTACGGGGTCTATTTCTGTACGGTCCTTATTCTGTACGGTACCGTAGTATAAGGAACTTGCTAAAACATACAATCTACAAGAAAAGTAAAGGATGTAAAACGTTGATTTATAATTGAAGTTTATTCTACTACTTGACAAAACACACATTATTTTAATCCTCTTCTCCCACAAATCCATCAAAGTCCTCGTCTTCTGTGTCTGAATTAAAAAGCTGTGTCTCTATCCAGCACTCCGATGTCCCCCTAATCGATGCCCGAGTCCGTCTCGTCTCCAGGCGGCCGTTCGGCGACGATGCCGGCTTTCGTGAAGCTCGGACGACGGTCACAGCAGAAACCTCAGCCC
This sequence comes from Corydoras maculifer, assembly GCA_019802435.1. Lineage (NCBI taxonomy): Eukaryota > Metazoa > Chordata > Actinopteri > Siluriformes > Callichthyidae > Corydoras > Corydoras maculifer. The sequence continues at coordinate 55,795 of JAFMOD010001307.1, read as the reverse complement.
AGACGTCCACAATCCATTCACAGACGGTGGTGTAACTCGCCGCCGCCTCCCGAGTTTCAGTAAACGTGTGTTCGCCGTCTATTATCCATCGCTCCCACGCCGCCCACAACTTTACTTTAAACGCCCCGTTTACGCCAATGTCCAGCGGTCAGCGTTCTTTATTTAATCCTCCCGGAATAACGGCGAGCTCCCAATTCATTTTCTTCACTCGCCTTTTCTGTGAGATGAGCGCACATGGAGTCACAGATCAGCAGGGCGGCGATGTGTGGAAAACACCACTCGGACGCACAACAATACGTTTATAGAATTTGGAACTTAGTACACGTATGAGGCGCACCGGATTATAAGGCGCACGTCCGATTTCTGGGAAAATGTTAGGCTTTTAGGTGCGCCTTATAGTCTGAAAAATACGGTAATCTGAATGAACACAGGACGTAGACTGGACCTCCACGCAGTCGCCCTTGTGCTCGCTGTGTTGACGCGGTAACCCGATCAGACTCTGTGTCTTTATTTAGGTCTGCTAACGGACTCCGACGTGGAGGCGGCGGTGGATCACCTGACGAGGCTGGTTCTGCAAGAGGACGACGCCCAACTTGGGTATCCCCATCATCCCGCCGCGGAAGCTTTGCACTGCACACTGTAGAGCAGGGACAGGCCTGGCTTTCTTAAATGTTGCCGTCGCGATCATAGTTAATGCACATAGGGTTGAGTCTGCATGTCCTTCATGTGCCCGCGTGCCGGTCCTCACGTTCCGGAGACGCGCTGCTGGGTAATGTTGGACATGGCGTCCGCTGTTTACGTTGTGTTCACAGTCCCGCAGTGGAGGAGTGCGCAGAAGCCCTGTCTCGCCTCCACCCGGCCGTCTTTGGCGCGCGTATGGTTCCCGCCCTGAACGATCGGATCATCGCCGGTCAGTGCTGACATCACAGTCATGTGACTCCACGAGAGCCTGTTTATTCATAGTGAGGTCTCGCTTGCAGACGGGGTCGAGGCGGCGGTGAGGCGGCGGTGCGTCTCGGCGCTGGCGTGCGTCTCCACTCAGCTCGGTGTGGTGCAGCAGAGCGCCCCCATCCTGCTGCAGGTTCTCAGTGCAGCACACACAGGTGCCTGCTGGTTCCCTGTTCATTCAACGCACACTTTTGTTACGAAATTAAAAATAATCATTTTATTGTAACTCTCCGTCAGGTGGCGGCGGTTTTTCGGTGGAGGAGTGGAGCGCAGTGTGCGGCGGTCTTCGGAGGATGGCCGCACACGCACAAAAATCTGCGCCCATCGCGGGTTACGTCCACGAATGCGTCGTGCCTCGAGTGCTGGGCGTGGCCGTGCACGCAGCTCTGCAGAGTACGCGCTGCAATAACACTCACTGTGTGAAGATCCGCTCTCCCGAACTCGTCGATGGAGCTTGCGGTTCGATAACGACGTCCTGTTGTCTGCAGGTGGAGGTGAAGGTGGAGGTGAAGGTGGAGGTGGTGCAGTCACAGAGGAACACACTCTGTCTGCTCTGGTTCCCGTCATCAGCACTTCCTGCGCGGCGCTGCAGCCTGAGTGAGTCTCTGAGATTGACAGGAAAACCACAATCGAGCGCGGAACTCAGTACGACGACGGTTCCACACGGTTCCACACGGTTCCCGCCGGAACCATTTACATCTCCATCACTGTGGGTTGCAGGTCAGCCGCGCAAATGGCCAAACGCGTCGTGGCCCTCTTTCTGGATGGGGACGCGTCCTTCCTGCCGGAGAACACACATCTATCCCAGATCCAGCTGCTCACGGTGAGGAACACCCCCCCCCCCCATATACACACACACACACACACACACACATATATATATATATATATATGCACTGTTAATTAGGGGTGTGAATCTCTCAGTTTCTGGCGATTCGATTCCGATTTTTGAGGTTCACGATTCGATTCAGAATCGATTTTCGATTCAGAATTGATTCTTCAGTTCAAATGCTCTTTAAATTTAGTTTAGATCATGGGATTGACGAGAGGAAACGACGATGTAAACCCATAGAACATTTATTTAACGATACGTTCAGGTTCCGTCCTGCATCAAATCGTTTTGTGTCATTTTATTTTTATTTAAAGAAATAGGATTTACGCTGAATTGAAGCAGAGTTTGGTTCGCTGAGCTGTCTGGATTTTTCTTAAATAAAATGATCCATTCATTCATTATCTTCCGCTTTATCCTCTATTAGGGTCGTTGGGGGGGAAGGGGTGGTTCCCCATGCCCATCCAGGGGAGAACGTCTCGGGTGCTGGACAGATAGACCCAGGACAGGACGCCAATCTATCACTGGGCACACACTCACTCACACATACACACTCTATATGGGGCAATTTGGAAAACTTAATTGACTTGATCCATGTTTTTGGACTGTGGGAGGAAACCGGGGAACCCGGAGGAAACCCACACGGACACATGACGAACATGGAAAGAGAGGAGAACATGCCGACCACTGAACCACCGTGCCACCAATGAACAAATTATTCTAAATATATTAGTACATAAATTTACCATAGTGCATTCACCTTTAATCGAAACTAAAATACAGACTTTAAAGTCAGAGTGACTTTAGATTCTGCAAATATTTAAAACTTAACATTAAAAAAATAAAATCCACACCTCAGTCTTTTTACCTACTTTGCACCGACATTCGCTACATTTTCAAAACTTAACCTTAAATATTAAACCTATTTTAAACTTCTTTTATCTCAGGTTGACGTCAAAGTTACACCCCCTGCTCCATCCTTCCCGAGCTACAACGGGAGCTGCTTAACGAGCTCGCTGTACGGCGGCCGAGCGGATCCGTCGTGCGATACTCAGTTCGCTCGGGAGGGGGCGCCAAAATATAATATTTTAACGCTTTTTTTTTTTTTTTTAAATCGATTCTTGGGCATTTTGAATCGATTCAGAATCGCCAGGACTATGAATCGCGATTCTTTGAAGAATCTATTTTTTGCAGCACCCCCTCTGTTAATTATCCCAGACTTCCCTGTGGTGCGGTGCCTTTGCACTGACCGATGGGAATCACTCGGGATTTAAACGTCAGCCGATGGGTGACGTCCGCGTGGTGTTTTCCACAGAGCCGGACCGACTCCAGGACCCGGTTGGTGTGCCTGTTGATGGCGTCCGTCTGCTCTCTTCCACGAAACGTGAGTTCCTCCTCCGCTGTGATTCCACAGTGGAACCGGAGCATTGCACACTGAAATCGTTGTGTGATGGTGGTGATGTGATGGCGCGGGGGCGTGTCTTTGTTTTGTAGACGGTGGTTCCCGAACTGGATCGGCTGCTGGCTCAGTTGGAGGATTTGGTTTTTAGCTCCGCCCACGTGTTTTCCTACACGTCTGCCGCCAAGTGCATCGCCGGGCTGATTAATAAAACACCGGCAGGTCGGAAACCACGGACGCCCACTGATCATTCAGACCTGTGTGTCACTGATCTGACTGTGTGTGTGTGT
>JAFMOD010001307.1:0-29801 GCA_019802435.1 Corydoras maculifer | reverse complement strand
CCGGGTTCTCCGGTTTCCTCCCACAGTCCAAAAACATGGATCAAGTTAATTGAATTCTCAAAATTGCCCAATTTAGAGTGTGTATGTGTGAGTGAGTGTGTGCCCAGCGATGGATTGGCGCCCTGTCCTGGGTCTATCTGCCCAGCGCCCGAGACGTTCTCCCCTGGATGGGCATGGGGAACCCCACCGCGACCCTAATAGAGGATAAGCGGAAGATAATGAATGAATGAATGAATATACATAAATTAGAATCCGAATCCTTATTTCGCCAAGTCCAATATGCACTAGAAATATTTTCTTGGTGCTGGTGTTCACACTCAAAACATATATACTTCAAGGAAAATAAGAGTAGAATATATAAACATAGAATAAACAACAATAAATATAACATTGTATATTGAACTTGTTCGTAAGATGATGGTCTGAAGGTCTAAAGTATTGATTAAACTTTATAGAGATTTAAAGCACAGAAATATCCGTCCATCCAACCATTATCTTCCTCTTTAATCCTCTACTAGGGTTCCCCATTCCCATCCAGGGGAGAACTTTTTGGGCGCTGGGAAGATAGACCCAGGACAGGGCACCAATCTATCACTGGGTACACACTCACTCACACAGACACACTCTATATGGGGCAATTTGGAGAACTCAATTGACCTTGATGCATGTATTTTTGGACCGTGGGAGGAAACCGGAGAACCCGGAGGAAACCCAACCCAGATGGGGATTCGAACCGGGAATCCCTAGCGCTGAGAGGAGAACATGCTAAACCACTAAGCCAGCGTGCCGCCCCTGTTTAACTTATTAATGAATAAAATGTTTAAATGTAAAGACCAACAAAAAAACCGCTGTGAAAGGGGGCGGTGCCCTTAAGGTCGCTATGGTTACGGCTGCGCGTCACTAGAGGCGCATTGACGTCATTGCAGGTCGGAAAGGTTTCCTGTGAAGCGGGGCGGCTGATCGACTCTGAACGTTTGCAGCCTGCGGCGGGAAACAGCAGCCGATTTCACGCGTTCGGTGAGAAACGGAGCTTAATTAATTAATCAGCGAGCACGCGGGAGTCGCTGAGGAGTCGCCGCGCCTTCCAAACGCTGAAAAAGCGCTAAAAGCGAGGCGTTTCGGCGTGCCGTGGCTTGATCCCGAATCGCCGATCGCTTCCTGTATCAGCGCACTACCTCGCCTCAGGACTGGGCCTCCTGTCAGTGCACTTCTGATTGGCTGTGCGCGAATTGGGATACGGCCCGAGCTGTTTGTTTATACAGACGTGAACATGGCGGCGACGCTGCGGCCTTTTTCTGCTTCTGTTTTTTTTTTTTTTTTTTTTTTTCGAAGGTTTCATTCGTTAAAGCTGCGTTTAAACATCACTCGTTTTATTATCTCTGTTAACAAAATGCAAATGGAAATAGTTATTCAAATTAAGAGGAGAATCGCAAAGAAAAAAAGCGAATACGACAAAAAATCATAATAAACTTGTAGCGCTCGTAATTAAAATGACTAATGACTGTAGTATTTATGATAATGTTGATATTTGGTGTTTATTTGATGATTGATATTGTTTTCAGTGCAGAATCGAGGAATCCGTTGCTGTTCCAGGTTTAAGGAAGATTTTTTTTTATATAGTAATCTTAATATTCGATTGATTATTACACTTTATAAGGTTGACTTTTAATTCTGTACCTATAGTACCCAGTGGATGGACTTTGTAGTTCTGTAATTACAGTCTGTAGCCCGTCTGTGTCTGTACTCTCACACTGAGAAACAGACGGACCATAAGTACAGAACTACAAAGTCCATCTATTGAGTACTATAGGTACAGAATTAAGAAAGTCAACCTTATAAAGTGTAATAATTAATAAAATGTCTGGATTATTATAAGAAATCTTCCTTAAGTCCATCTGCATGGTCTCTGAGTGTAATAAACGGGTGTGTATCTCATAAAGAGGCTGGTCAGTGTGCCGTCACACTCTGGAGTGTGTTATTAGAATGACAATGTGTGTATGGGTGCGGGGCGTGATGGATTATGGGTAAATGTCATACCCGGCTCTGTGTGCGGTGCAGATTATCATCCCTGAGTTAATCTGGTGAAATCTGCAAAATGTTCTCTGGAACGCCGCCGTGCTGATCCAAACAGGCTGCCGCTGCAATGGAGGAGATGGGAGGTGGTGGGAGGCTCAACTCCCAAAACCCTAAACCCAAAAGAGGCCCACGGGGTTCTTTGCAGTGTGATGCACAAAAAAAGCACAGAGATTAAGACAGCTTTTAGAACCTGGACATTGAAACTGGGGGAGTAGAACCCCACTAAGGCCTGTGGTCGGTTGTTTGACTGTAAAAAAAAAAAAAAATTTAAAAAAGGTGGAGGGAGGGGTTTCCAGATGAGGACGTTTATGGCCCCAGTGTGGAGTGGGAGTGATGTAGAGTGATGTGGAGTGGGACTGGGCCGTCCCACACAATGTGCTCGCTGCTGCAGTGCTGTTGTATTGATCTATGAGTGTCGTGTGTGTGTGTGTGTGTGTCAGCACTAAGCTCTGTGTTGTGTCGGCGCAGGTGAGTGGGCTCGGCAGCAGGGGCAGCATGGCATCGAGCGGCGAGGAGGAGCGCAGTCTGCGCGAATGCGAGCTCTACGTCCAGAAACACAACATCCAGCAGCTGCTGAAGGACTGCATCGTGCAGCTGTGCACGTCCCGGCCCGAGCGACCCATGGCCTTCCTCCGGGAGTACTTCGACCACCTGGAGAAGGTCTGCCGCACCTCACGCTCGTTCACTTCCCTTATCACGAAACACATGGCATCCTTCTGAAGCACAGTCAGATCTGCAGAGATGTTTCCCACGGACACGCTGCTGATATTCGGGCATTCTGGGTTTTTTTTTTTTTTTTTTTGGGTGTAGACCCGTCCACCGTGCTGGTCATCCTCTGATCCTCCACAAGTGCCTCATTCAGATGATAAACTGTGTTCGCAGGAGGAGTCCAAGCTCCTGAACCAACAGAAGTCCGGCTCACGGTCCGACTCCCGCGAGGACGAGGTCTCTCCTCCCATGAACCCGGTGGTGATGGGACGCAGGCGGCGAGGAGCCTTCAGCGCCGAGGTCTACACCGAGGAAGATGCCGCGTCCTACGTCCGGAAGGTGGGATAGGACCCGGCTCTTGTAGTGAGACATGGAAAAGCGAAAAATGTGTCGAGTCATGATCCCTGCCGCAGACAGAGGTGGTGTGAATAATTTAGGGTTTGTGGGGATGATGCGAAATAGAGAAATTAAGCCCCTCAAGTCTTCAACATTGAAACACTGTCCTGGTTCATACAGGGCTGTGTGTGTGTGTGTGTTCCGTGTGCATGCCGGTTCTATCTGATCTGCGTTTATTATTTTTTGTTTTGTTTCTTTAAAGGTGATTCCTAAAGATTATAAGACGATGGCAGCGCTGGCTAAAGCCATCGAGAAGAACGTGTTGTTCTCACACCTGGACGATAACGAGCGAAGGTTTGTGTCTCTAATTGAAATTGTTACCATCAGATCAAAGCGTCACGGAACCCTTTAACCCCACCCTCCTCTGTGCACAGTGACATTTTCGACGCCATGTTCCCCGTCACCTACATCACCGGAGAAATCGTCATTCAGCAAGGTGCCGCTGTCTTCGCTGTCTTCTGATTGGGTGGTGTGTTTTGAACGCAGCGGCGGGTGCCTCACGCGTGTGTTTGCTTTCTCTTGCAGGCGATGAGGGAGATAACTTCTACGTGATCGATCAGGGCGAGATGGATGTAAGCAGAATGTTTCGATCGACGCCTTTGCACCGCCCCCAGGCGTCACCATGCCGACCGGCGGAACGTTACGTTACGTTGGGATCCTTTATTCCCGGGGGGTCGCAACTGGTCTTAGCACGGAACCCACATGTTCTCATGGTCATCAAGTTGCAACCCACTTTCATAGAATGGAAATAAAAACATATTTTTTTGAAAAATAACTTTCAACAAGGGGCGGCACAGTGCTTTAGCATGTTCTCCTCAGCGCTAGGGATTCCCGGTTCGAATCCCCATCTGGGTGGAGTTTCCATGTTCTCCCCGGGTTCTCCGGTTTCCTCCCACAGTCCAAAAACATGGATCAAGTCAATTGGATTCTCCAAATTGCCCCATATAGAGTGTGTGTGAGTGAGAGTGTGCCCAGCGATGGATTGGCGCCCTGTCCTGGGTCTATCTGCCCAGCGCCCGAGACGTTCTCCCCTGGATGGGCATGGGGAACCCCACCGCGACCCTAATAGAGGATAAAGCGGAAGATAATGGATGAATGAATGAACTTTCAAAAAGGGGTGACACAGTGGTTTAGCATGTTCTTCTCTCAGCGCTAGGGATTCCCGGTTCGAATCCCCATCTGGGTGGAGTTTCCATGTTCCCCCCTTGTCCGCGTGGGTTTCCTCCGGGTTCTCCGGTTTCCTCCCACAATTCAAAAACATGGACATAACACATTTAAACATCAGATCGATGACTTTAAATAACTGAGAAACCCCGTTAATGAACCCCGTTTTAAATACTTAGATTTGCATTTCGTCATCTCTCCTACAAACGTCATCACAGATTTAAAGAGGAGGGAAACCGGGAAACGAATGGTGGTTACCATGGCAACGAGAATGCTGCGCTGCCTGCCGCGTGCCTCTTTCTATCAAGATAAAAGAATCAATTTGTCCAGAATCAGACGAGCATTAGTTTTCTTTTTTTTTTTTTTTTTTTTAATGTACGGTACCTCGGTTTTCATTGCTGATCCGTCCGCAAACAATCCATGAAAACGGAGGCGTCTATTTTTATTTAAATCATTTAAATCCAGTAAATTCATGATAGAGACTTCAGAATACCAAAAACACACAAAGAATACATTTTGTGAATTTCTAAATTATATTATATTATTTATATCTAAATTATTTTTATATATATATATATATATATATATTTATATATATACAGTAAGTTCAAAAAATAAATATCAAAGTTAGTAAATGAACATTAAACAAAACGGCATTCAGATTTCTCCCCATCTAACTGTTCTTTATCTTTTTATTTAATAAGCTGTGAGTTTTTTTTTTTTTTTTGGTCACATGGTGGCGCTAAATGTACAGTGCTAACTTCTCAAGGGCACGAAACAAGTAAAAAAATGATGTCACGTGATCATGTCATCAATTCAAAGCGACCGTCGAAAACAAAGTCATCGACAAACACCGAATCCGATCCACAGGATGAATTTTATTTTTTTTTTTTATTTTTTTTTTTTTGCAAGCACCCCCCCATTTGGGAAACCCTGCTGTATTCCATCAGGAAGCATGTAGATCCCAGGAAGCCCTTTCACTTATGGCAATTTCCACTAGGGGGCGCCAGAGCATTTCCATTTTGTTGTCCACTTTCGCGGCACCTCCCCGTTGTCCCTCCTCCTCCTCCTCACGTCCCTGACCTTGTCGTCTCGCAGGTCTATGTGAACAGCGAGTGGGCCACCAACATCGGCGAGGGTGGCAGTTTCGGGGAGCTGGCGCTGATCTACGGCACGCCCCGGGCCGCCACGGTCCGAGCCAAGACCAACGTGAAACTGTGGGGCATCGACCGAGACAGCTACAGGAGGATACTGATGGTAGTGCCGCACTCTGGTCACGGATGGTAGATGCTTATAGTGCGCCTCTGACCCCGTGTCTTCTTTGTTCTAGGGGAGCACGCTGAGGAAGAGGAAGATGTATGAAGAGTTCCTCAGTAAAGTCTCCATTCTGGGTAGGTCCCTTACTTTGTGTTCTGTGTGGTGCATTTTGAACCCCCCCCCCCCACCCCCCCATCAGTGCAGTGGTATGACCCTCTCTCTCTGTCTGGTGTCTCAGAGTCGCTGGATAAGTGGGAGCGCTTGACGGTGGCCGACTCCCTGGAGCCGGTGCAGTTCGAGGACAGTCAGAAGATCGTGGTACAGGGAGAACCCGGCGACGAGTTCTTCATCATCCTGGAGGTTTGTGCCCCGCCCCGGTGCTCTTTACCCTCCGTGTTGCGGGTGTCCTAAGCGTTGTGTCCATGCGCAGGGCTGCGCGGCCGTTCTGCAGCGGCGCTCCGAGAACGAGGAGTTTGTGGAGGTGGGACGCTTGGGGCCCTCGGACTACTTCGGTGAGTGGGGGTTTGAATCAGGACTGGGATAGGACCGAAGCCAATACCCCAGGTGTCTGGGACGCACGCCTCTGGTCCGCTGTAACCGCTGGCCTTTGTTTTGGGTTCCAGGTGAGATCGCGCTGCTGATGAACCGACCTCGCGCCGCCACCGTGGTGGCCCGCGGGCCGCTCAAGTGCGTCAAGCTGGACCGGCCGCGTTTCGAGCGGGTGCTCGGACCCTGTTCCGACATCCTTAAGCGAAACATCCAGCAGTACAACAGCTTCGTATCGCTGTCGGTGTGAAGCCCCCCCCACACACACACACACACCCACACACACACACACACGCTCACCAGCTCACCCGTCACTGCCCCAGGGTTCAGCCATTCAGCTTTCCTTTCATATTATTATGCTTATTATTTATTGGTTGCCGGCTCAGTGACGCGCGCCGCCGTTCGTGCACCCGCACCCCCAGTGACACACGACAATCAACCCCGATCCACCACCATCCGCACACGGGCCCGTGTGCGACCCCCCGATTAAACCCGAACCCGGTACGGCATCTGGTTTCGGCTTCAGCTTCTGCATCTTACTTCGTATATCGTGTTATTAACCTAGTTTAGTGAGGACACGCCCCTTTCTCGCCCTTATTTACCGCACCGCCAACAACCTGCATGCAGACCTGGCTTTAGTTTCGCTTCTTTAAACTTCTCGCAGTGTCTTTAAAGCTTATGATATGAGACGTTCTGTTGCTATTTTCTTTTTTATTAATAAGAAAACTTACCGTTCGTGACACCAAAAGTCTCGCACGCCGGCAGTCACACTCTTACCACCAGAGGCCGCCAAATTACCGGAACTCCAAATGTTACGTACTGCTGCTTTAAACCTACATTTAGACGGATGTAGATTTTATTTTAATTTTTTTTTTTGTTTTTTTTTCTAACACGCACACTAGCTTTGTTATACGTCACGCGTTTCGTGTTGAAAGCGGTTACCAGTAGCGACACATTCTTAAGGGGGGGGGGTGAGGTCACACAAGCGTGTAGGGTTTCGTAGTACAAATCAACGAGGCCACGGATGATTGTTTTTTTTTATTTTTAATTTTTTATTGTATTAGATTTTAATGATCCGATGCCGTCTCTCACATCGATCAGCAGATCAACCATGACGTCCTGATTAAATGCCCCCCAGTTTAGGGGGCGGTTTTTCAGTGCATGGCAGCAAGCCTCAGGCCTAACAGGCTTGTCTGATTCCACTTTTGGGTGGGGGAACAGTGGAGGGGAGCGTATGGTTTCACCACCACGTTCGCTGCATCCCTGTCGGCTGGACGGTGAAAGGAGTTGGACGGGTAGAAAATGGGTTTATTTTTTATTTCATGGTGGTTTCAGTACTTTGGACATTGGTTGATCTCGGATGCCGTGCTCCTCTGATGCACGGCCGCATCCACTTCGCTGACCGTATGGACTCGGGGTCGCACAGTCGGCCACGCTGCTTTACGTCATGACGTCGCCTGATGAAGCCGTGTGTCAGTCCGTGGTAACACTCAGTGGACGCCGGGTGTCCGGGTGTGGTAGGTGGGTGTGACGAAGATGACAGGATGACGCCTGGGGTCAGCACTGGTTACTGAGAAGGATTCGACCCCCCCCCCCTCCCACACACACACACACACACACACACCCCACTGATGATGCTGTACATATGAACTGATCCGGAGCTATTTCTTTGCTTGGCTTGGCTTCTGTTGCGCCGCCCTGTTAGCGCCTCCTGCTGCTTTTTTAAAACGGTATGACCTGTACCCCGTGGACCAGGCCTTTGTTGTTGTTGTTTTTTTTTTTTTTTTTTTTTTTTTTATTCTTTCGGCTTTGTTTCTAGTGCGGCGTTACCGTATCGCTCACACTGATGGCAGTTTAAGCAATAAAGGTTACATCACTGAAAGAGCCGGGCTTCGTTTATCTTTTACACCCGGGACTACAGAACGCAACTGTCCATCTGTACGGGGACGCGGAGACGAACAGGCGTGCTATTAAGGATTCGGTTCTTTTTTTATTGGATCGAAGCATCTACAATTGCGTCTCGTGCTTGAAACCGTCGATTAATGAAACGGGACTCTCGGATTGGTTAACGATCACAGCGCTCCGTCCGGATCGTCCGTGCAGAGCTGCGTCCCAAACGGCCTACTGAACACTGAGCACTAGATTTGCTTCAGTATCTACCCCCACCCCCCACCCCCCCATTCATTCATTCATTATCTTCCGCTTTATCCTCTATTAGGGTCGCAGGGGGGGTTCCCCATGCCCATCCAGGGGAGAACGTTTCGGTCGCTGGGCAGATAGACCCAGGACAGGACGCCAATCTATCGCTGGGCACACACTCACTCACACACACACTCTATATGGGGCAATTTGGAGAACTCAACTGACCTTGATCCATGTTTTTGGACTGTGGGAGGAAACCCACGCGGACAACGGGGAGAAGATGGAAACTTCACCCAGATGGGTATTTGAACTGGGAATCCCCAGCGCTGAGAGGAGAACATGCTAAACCACTAAGCCACCGTGCCGCCCCTCCCCCCCGTTCATTACAGATGATGATGTTTTGTATACTGTTTGTTTTCTTGGCTATATTTTATTTACAGTAAACAGTCGGCATCCTGATGCCTCCCACATTTAGACAAACTGGGCCCTGGCTGCTCCGTGTGTAGTAGGACATTTGGGACACAGTCCACCTCGATGTCCCACTTTTATTCTATATTAGGGTCGCGATGGGGGGGGGGGGGTTTCCCCATGCCCATCCAGGGAAGAACGTTTCGGGCGCTGGGCAGATACACCCAGGACAGGGTGCCAATCTATCGCTGGACACACGCTCACTCACACAGACACACTTTATATGGGGCAATTTGGAGAACTCAATTGACTTGATCCATGTTTTTGGACTGTGGGAGGAAACCGGAGAACCCGGAGGAAACCCACGGGGACACGGGGAGAACACGGAAACTCCACCCAGATGGGGATTCGAACCGGGAATCCCTAGTGCTGAGAGGCGAACGTGCTAAACCACTAAGCCACCGTGCCGCCTATAAAACACTTCGCTGTTGCTTATTAAAGGGGAAAGCTGCCGGGTGGGCGTGCCTCGGCCCGCTCAGCGCCCCGGTTCCCAGGCTCCCGCTGCAGACGATCGTGTTGCGTTAATGTGCATACCACAGTTTGGAACTGAACTTTGGCAGGAAAAACGTTTCCTGTAAATAGTTTGGATTCTCTCTCTCTCGCTCGCTCGCTCACTGCTGCTACTTCTGGAACTCCTCCACCACCACGACCCACGGTTGGGCTGCCAAGGATGACGTCGCCGCTGTGCCATCCGGGCCTGGATGCCAACCTTCTGGTTTAGATGTTTTCACGGCGCGGAGCCCACCCCCGTACGAATCCCCGGCCCGTACCCTCCCTCATTTGGTCATTTGGTCATTTATTGGACGCTTTTATCCAAAGCAACACAAGGTGAGCACAGGGTTCATCACAGCGCCCCCTGGAGCAATAAGGGTTAAGGGTCTCGCTCCAGGACCCACACTGGTAACTTCAGTGGACCTGGGATGTGAACCGCCAACCTTCAGATTGATAGCCCAACACCCTGACCACTGAGCTACCGAACCCCACTCCCTCACCTCTTGTGCCGTCGCATAGCGGCCCCAATCCATAGCGGCCTCTTAAAAAGGCCTCGTCCCTCATCATCCCGCAGATGTCCGACAGTCTGAGATCCAGTGCTGTTATATAGAACCCCCTCCCCCCCCCCCATTCTGTCTCACTGTCTCTGGTTCGTCTGCTGGGGGTCCGGGGCCTCCTGGAAGTCCGTGACCAGCACCTTGGCTTCGCCGAAGGTCTGGAAGCAGCGTCGGATGCTCCTCAGCACCTTGTTGAGTCTGCGGTCCAGCGCCTGCAGGTGCGGTTCGGTCAGGATGGGCTGGAGCGGGTCCTGTGCCAGGGATTCCCTCATGACGTCGCTCAGGCGGTACTGCGGCTGGGACAGGAGCTGCAGGCGGAGCAGCGTGGAGCGTTTGATGCTGTGAGGGGACAGGGACGAAGATGTGAAAGATCTGCCACCAGGACCGAAAAACAGCATCCTGCACTGTATGCTTTAGGGGACCCCCCCCTCCCCCTCCATCCCTTTGGTGCAATAAGACCTCACCCTTTCTATAAAGTGGAAATGACCAATTAGGAGATCTGGATCTGGCTCACAATCTCTGTTCTAATTCATCTCAAACATGTTTAATGGAGTTGAAGGCCAGGGATCAGTGGAATCCCAGACCTTACTTTGTGCATTGGAACAGACAAGGGCCTTCCCCAAACTGTTTCCACCAAGCTGAAGGCGTGCTTCACAGTGGACATCTGTGTGTGTGTGTGTGTGCGTGTTAGAGATGAGACGATAATTCATTCATTCATTCATTATCTTCCTCTTATCCTCTATTAGGGTCGCGGTGGGGTTCCCCATGCCCATCCAGGGGAGAACGTCTCGGGCGCTGGGCAGACAGACCCAGGACAGGGCGCCAATCCATCTCTGGACACACACTCACTCACACAGACACACTCTAAATGGGGCAATTTGGAGAATTCAATTAACTTGATCCATGTTTTTGGACTGTGGGAGGAAACCGGAGAACCCGGAGGAAACCCGCGCAGACACGGGGAGAACATGGAAACTCCACCCAGATGGGGATTCGAACCGGGAATCCCTAGCGCTAAGAGGCGAACGTGCTAACCACTAAGCCACCGTGCCGCCGAGACGATAATTCTCTTAGCAATTTGAAGTTCTTTGACGATTACGTCGTCATGACGACATTCATAAAGCGCCAGTGGCACAATTTACACGGAACCAAAGTGCAGCAAACCCTAGTTTTTATTTAAATTGTATGCACTTTGATTATGTACTTCAAAGGACACAGATTTTTTATTAATTCATTTAAAATTAATTTTTAAAAAATGTGTTAATATTCAGTAAAATAGTTTTTTTTAATTATTATTATTGCATAATTATCGTGATTATTTTTCAAACAATAATCGTACCATCCCTAACATGAAGTATATTATACTGATTAGTTACATCATGGTGACAAGACGCAACCAATCAGATCGTGAGCTCGGTCTTTAAACTACGTGACATCACAGTTCCAGGTGAGTTGGACTTTTATAATGAGCTTCTATAGCTCATTATATATAAGTAGCTGGCACACTAACAAGTGCACTAGTGTACCAGTTACTAGGACGTCTCTATGGACCCCTCTTGGGTTTAAAGGGAGACTTACACACAGCACTGGGTCAGAGGAGCCAGAATGGACATCTCATCAGAGGAGTGTCTCCCAAACCTGGAAGAGAGAGCAGCGTGTGAGCAGGTGTGTTCTGTGCAGGTTCTCATCAGCAGGTTCTCGATGCCTTCGGTTCTCACCCTCTGGCGTTGTCCAGGTGAAGCAGGAAACCCTCATCTCCAAACTTGGTGAAGATTTCGTAGTGATGGCGATCCATGTTCCCTAATGATGAGTAAAAGAAAAGACTTATTTATTGGTTGTTACTGTAGGAAACGGACACAAGGCGGCAGTATAACGCCTCAGACCAGCTACACTAACCAGAGACTTGTGGTGGAGGACGAGAGTGTCCTTTATTATTCATCCATTTTCTTCTGATTATTTCAGAAGATACACCCAGGACAGACACACACTCACTCACACAGACATACACACTCTATATGGGGCAATTTGGAGAACTCAATTGACTTGATCCATGTTTTTGGACTGTGGGAGGAAACCGGAGAACCCGGAGGAAACCCACGCGGACACGGGGGGGACATGGAAACTCCACCCAGAAGGGGATTCGAACCGGGAATCCCTAGTGCTGAGAGGAGAACATGCCAACCACTAATCCACCGTGCCGCCTATATATATATATATATATATATATATATATACTCTCTCTCATTATCTTCTGCTTTATCCTCTATTAGGGTCGCGGTGGGGTTCCCCATGCCCATCCAGGGGAGAATGTTTCGGGCGCTGGGCAGATAGACCCAGGACAGGGCACCAATCCATCGCTGGGCACACACTTACTCACACAGACACACTCTATATGGGGCAATTTTGAGAATTCAATTAACTTGATCCATGTTTTTGGACTGTGGGAGGAAACCGGAGAACCCAGAGGAAACCCACGCGGACACGGGGAGAACATGGAAACTCCACCCAGATGGGGATTTGAACCAGGAATCCCTAGTGCTGAGAGGCGAACGTGCTACACCACTAAGCCACCGTGCCGCTTTATATATATATATATATACACACTACATTTAATAACTTGAACAACTCTAACTTCGGGCGGCACGGTGGTGCATGGATCAAGGTCAATCGAGTTCTCCAAATTGCCCCATATAGAGTGTGTATGTCTGTGTGAGTGAGTGAGTGCCCAGCAATAGATTGGTGCCCTGTCCTGGGTGTATCTGCCCAACACCCGAAACGTTCTCCCCTGGATGGGCATGGGGAACCCCCCCCCCGTGACCCTAATATAGGATAAAGCGGAAGATAATGAAAAGGAAATGAAACTCTAACATTTTCCCCTTGAATCAATAACAGGATTCTGATATATTCATTGTGTATCTTTTCAGCTTCAGGACAACAGTTTGGGGAAGGCCCTATCTTATGCTCCACCATGACTGTGCTCCAGGTTCCAAAAGGCAGCTCGTAAAGAACGTGGAACCACCTCAACCTCATGGAACACCTTTGGGATGGACTAGAACCGAGGCCGAGTTCTAACACGAGGCTTTACCAGAACCTCAGATGCGTTTGATGGGGTGCAGGGTGCTACCTGTGAGGAAGTCGAACACGGCCATGTCCACCATGTTGAGCAGCCGGTTCCCGGAGTTATACGGGTAGTGCCGCTTGATGGCGTCGCAGTACGATGAGTTCACCTCCCACCTGCGGAGGACAAGCACAAGTAAGGCTCCTTAAGCCCTATATCCGTCTTCGTTCCCTCGTTCCCTTGTTCACTACTCACTACATTCCTCACACACTAAATACCTTACTGAATGAATAGTGTGGCATCATCATACTTCTCTTTGTGGGTGAAGGTGTAGGAGCGGATCCAGGGGCTCGGGATGGAAATTCGGGGGGCGATGCTGAGTCCCGGCAGGTACGCAGACATGGAGCCCTCCAGGAGGTCTGGGTTCCCACACACGGCGTACTCCGTCTTGCAGGCGTACAGACATTTGGAGAAGAAGCAGGTGTTGTTGGCTAACGGACAGAGAAGACGGACACATGAGCGGATGGTGACCCCACCCCACCCTCCACTCTACATCTCTGTTCTAATTCATCCCAATGGTGTTGGACCGGATCGAGACCAGCATTCTCCGGTCTTTCACAACCAAACTCACTCAACCACGCCTTTCTGAGATTTGCTTTGTCATGCTGGAAAAGAAACGGGCCTTCCCCAAACTGTTTATTCAGCTTGTTTACATTGAGGGGCATCATAATCGAAATGCACATATTCGGTTGGGCTGGGCGGCGTTGGGGATTCCCGGTTCGAATCTCCGTCTGGGTGGAGTTTGCATGTCCTCCCCGTGTCCGCATGGGTTTCCTCCGGTTTCTTCCCACAGTCCAAAAACATGGATCAAGGTCAAATGAGTTCTCCAAATTGCCCCATATAGAGTGTGTTATTGTGAGTGAGTGTGTGCCCATTGATGGATTGCCGCTGTCCTGGGTGTATCTGCCCAGCGCCCGAAACGTTCTCCCCTGGATAGGCATGGGGAATCCCCCCCCCCCCCGGTGACCCTAATAGAGGATAAAGCAAAAGATAATAGATAGAAGGATCCCCCCCCCCCCCCCCCCCCCCCCCCCCCCCCCCCCCCCCCCCCCCCCCCCCCCCCCCCCCCCCCCCCCCCCCCCCCCCCCCCCCCCCCCCCCCCCCCCCCAAGGTCAAATGAGTTCTCCAAATTGCCCCATATAGAGTGTGTTATTGTGAGTGAGTGTGTGCCCAGTGATAGATTGCCCCCCTGTCCTGGGTGTGTCTGCCCAGCGCCCGAAACGTTCTCCCCTTCCCGCGACCCTAATAGAGGATAAAGCTGAAGATAATGGATGGATATTCGATTGGGCTCAGGTTCACACTCTTGTATTCACCCTGCCGTGGGATCGACACCGTATGGACTGATGGGTTACACCCCACCCCCTGACCCCTCCCCCTAGTGATGACCACTAAGTACCAGCAAAGTGCCCATCAGCGTGTATTTAAATGTGGGGGAAATCACACAACACACAGAGAGAACCCCTGCCCCTCCCACCGATGGGGGCGTGTCCCAAAACCCCAGCCCATAGAGTGCACTGGACATGTGATCTGGTGTGAACTGGGAGTTTACCTGGTGAGGTGAAGAACACACTGCGCAGATCCTCGTTGTAGGTGGTATACAGAACGTCGCCCGTCACGTTAACGCGTCTCCCCACCACAGGGGGAACCCTCCGGAAATCCAGCACCCTAAACAGAGGAACAAACAGAGTTCAGGACACCTGAGGTACATAGGAACATACCCACATCTTCCTTACGAGAGAACGTCTGACGCTGTAATCAGTCCACAGTGATGTCACAGGGGCGGAGTCTCACCTGCGTTTACCTGCGGCTTTAACCCCAATCTCTTTAAGCCCGTGGGCGCGGAGATGATTGCACACCTCCGCATGCAGACGGCTGGCTGTCTGGGGAATAAGTGTTCATTACGGGCGTGGCTCCGTTTGGGTAGGTACTCATTTAGGGAACTGTTAATTACCGTCTGGCATCAGACTCTACACCTGACCTCAGGTAACGATAAAGTCGTAGCGTCTCAGAGGGTCCTCCTGTCTACGTAAGCTGCCTATGTGGACCCTTGAGCGAGGCCCCTGACCCTGATGGCTCCTGGAGGGCTGCCCTTGTGCTTTGACCCCATGAGATCAGCATAGGGGCAGCATGTCACTGTTGTAGCTGCTGGAGGTGGAGCTCAGAAGAACGAATACAACGCTATAGACAAAGGTATTGGGAGCGTAGAGGTCAGGCACTGATGTTGGGATGTGATGGGAGAACCTGGCAAATGATCGCCGCTGGTGTTGAATGAGGACAATGTCATGTCTCTGTGTGAGCCAATCGTGTTCTTCACCTTAAACTCACTTTATAGTTATGCTTTGTGCAGTGGAACAGAAAAGGGCCTTCCCCAAAATTCATTCATTCATTCATTCATTATCTTCCACTTTTTCCTGTATTAGGGTAGCGGGTGGGGGGGGGGGTTCCTCATGCCCATCCAGGGGAGAACGTTTCGGGTGCTGGGCAGATAGACCCAGGACAGGGGGGCAATATATCACTGGGCTAATCTATCTTACTCACACATACACACTCTATATGGGGCAATTTGGAGAACTCAATTGACTTGATCCATGATTTTGGACTGTGGGAGGAAACCAGAGAACCCGGAGGAAACCCACGCGGACACGGGGAGGACATGGAACCGGGAATCCCTAGTGCTGAGAGGAGAACATGCTTAACTACTAAGCCACTGTGCCGCCCCCTTCCCCAAAATGTTTCCACGAACCTGTCCAGATGGAACGCCGCGATCTCCGCGTTGTGTCTCTGGAAGTCGACGAAGTAGAAGAAGTCCTCCGGCGTCTCGTCGTGCCGCTCCTGTCTGAAACAACAAAACGCCGAGCGGGCAGGAAGACGCTGAGCACCTGAGAAACATCCACCCACTAACCCCTCCCTCCACCTTCATCCTGGAGGCTGATGGAGGATGAAGAACACAAACCGCGCAGCAAGACGACCTACTGTCTCTGATTCTGCATCCACAAGGTGGCGCAGTAAGATGGAGGTGTGTAACAGAGTGTACCGTGAGTGGATACAGGGTTTAACCTCCAGCAGCACCACTGTGTCTGATCCACATCGGTGTCACTGCAGTACATCCACCACCCAAAGGATATCTGCTGGGGGGGGCAACAGGACTAACAGAAGGACTACATCTGTATGGTACATAACCCTGGTAAAGTGACCTGGGTTTTAATTTAGAGGAGGGGTCCAGATCAGTCGGGGGGGGGGGGTATTTGAGGTCTTAATTCTCCCAAATGCCTTTGAACTTAATTAGAATGAAACGCTCACCTCATCGGCTTGAACATGGCCTTTCCAAAGTCCTGCAGTTTGAGCGCCAGCTTCAGGTGGTGTCCGCTCGGCTTGACCACTTGGTGGGACACAAGAGAGGTCTGTTAGAGGTTGGGCTCTCCTCTCCCACACACACACACACACGTTCACCGAACTCAGTATTGTGTCTGAGGCGGGTATTTTTAAAGCCGCGTGAGTCAGATGCATCCGGCTGTGCACCCGGGCGTCCGAGGCCTCGCGTGCGCCTCCGCAGACCGGGACCGAGGGCTTAATTACACACGGCGCTGTTTAAACCGGCGGTTGCGTTGCCCTTCGCGTCGCTGTTGTCTGGGGTTGTGGCTCTGCCATGGCTCACTGCCCCCGAACCCAAACCGCATGGAACCGTGGGTCCAATCCGCTTGTATGAAAACTCCAGACAGGACACCCCCCCGCCCAGTATGAACTTCAGGAATTTCCTACCTATCCCATCTCTCTTATCTCATTACTAAGCTTGTGTGTCCTCCTCACATCAACCCCGTCTCTAAGGTGGGTGCATCCATTCATTATCTTCCGCTTCATCCTCTATTAGGGTTGCGGGGTGTGTGTGGGGGGGGTTCCCCATGCCCATCCAGGGGAGAACGTCTCGGGCGCTGGGCAGATACACCCAGGACAGGACGCCAATCTATCGCTGGACACATTCACTCACACAGACACACTCTATATGGGGCAATCTAGAGCGTTCAATTGACCTTCATCCATGTTTTTGGACTGTGGGAGGAAACCGGAGAACCCGGAGGAAACCCACGTGGACACGGGGAGAACATGGAAACTCCACCCAGATTGTGATTCGAACCGGGAATCCCTAGCGCTGAGAGGAGAACGTGCTAAACCACTAAGCCACCGTGCCGCCCCCACTGTACAATAAAATATTCTATTTATTTTCACTTAATTACTACTTAATTACTTAATTCGGGGCTCTGGGCAGATACACCCAGGACAGGGGGGCAATCTATCACTGGGCACACACTCCCTCACATAGGCATTCTATATGGGGCAATTTAGAGCATCCGGTTCACCTTGAATCCAGAGGGAAAATCGGGAGGGAAATCGGAGAACCCGGAGGAAGCCCACACGGACACGGGAAGAACGTGGAAACTCCACCGAGAACGGAATTCAAACCTGGATCCCCAGCGCTGAGTTAGGTGGCTGACTACTACACCACGACACACTGTGGAGGGGCAATTTAGAGCATCCAGTTTACCTTAAATCCATGTATTTGGACTGTGGGAGCACACCGGAGAAGCCGAAAGAAACCCACACGGACACGGGGAGAACATGGAAACTGTACCCAGATCGGGACCTGAACCTGGGTCCCCAGCGCCGAGAGGAGAACATGCCAACCACGACACATCTGTCTCCACGGTCTCAATAAGGCTGTAAATTTTGGAGTGTCCAACAGGCCCCGTGTAGGTGTGTTGCCGAGGTGTCCGCACGTGTCTCGCGGTGGGGCACCGGAGTCTGGTGCACATGTCCTCTGGATCAGCGGTGCACAGAGGTGGAGAACACTGTGTATTACCGATTTGCCAGAACATCCTGACCCCGCTATCTGAGATGAGTCCTTGACTGAGCGCCGGGTGTTTGGGGTGGGCGGTTGTTTGGAGTTTTAAGGTCACGGCGCCCCAGTCAGCAGCTGCCGAGGCGCCAGGCCATCACATTCCCTACAAACCCAGCAGCTATGTATAAACTGCACGCTGCCGCGTTTTACTGCTGAGGGGAAGAAAAAAAAAAAACAACATCTTTCTGAAATGCTGCGTCTCTCCAGTATGAATGGACGCTGAGCCGCTCTTACCCTTGGTGCAGTCGCACGCCCCCTTCAGGGCTTTGTGGTCTTGGGTGTAATCTACAAAAACAGAAATAGAACCCTGATTAGACAGAAACCCAGCGCGCTGGTCGTTAATGCCGCATCACGCTGGGTTTTAAGCCTGTGATCGATGATAACCAATCAGAAACGACCTGCGCTGATGACGGGAGCCGCGTGCATGTCCCGCAGCAGCTGCTCGATGGCGCCGTCGTCTCGAGAGTACAGCGCGTAGCGGTTGATGCCCATGTGGAACTTCAGCCAGCTGGCTTTGGGGTTGAAGGTCACGTCCTGCCTGGGCAGCGAGATGTTTGACGCTGCCGCCGCCTCCATGTAGAACCTCTGCTGCCTGTCAGGAGGACAACGGGCATTGGGATGCCGACTGTTAAACACCATCACCAAGTCCATCCAGCTATCCATTATCTTCCGCTTTATCCTCTATTAGGGGTCGCGGGGAGGGGGGGGGTTTTTCCCATGCCCATGCCCATCCAGGGGAGAACGTTTCGGGCGCTGGGTGGATACACCCAGGACAGGACGCCAATCTATAGCTGGGCACACACTCACTCACACATACATACTCTATCTCTATGGGGCAATTTGGAGAACTCAATTGACCTTGATCCATGTTTTTGGACTGTGGGAGGAAACAGAGGAAACCCACACGGACACGGGGAGGACATGGAAACTCCACTCAGATGGGGATTCGAAGCAGCAATCACTAAGCCACCGTGCCGCCCATCGTCAAGTCTTGGCATTGAACGCACAGCAGCTTAACAGTGTCACTGAGGCCTATCCCAGCAACAGTGCAGATGCAGTAAGAAGCTCTTGGGTTCTATTCCCAGTTCATTGCCTCCTGCAATTCATGTTAATTGGTAAATCTGAGATATGGAATTGATTTCATTATGACATTTATAATTATTAAAAGAAGAAAATATGTTCTCTTTCTGTTTTATACAGTTGATCTACATCCAGGTAATCCGACCAATCACGGCCGAGGTGTTGTAATGTACCTGATGCACGTCTCCATGTATCACCTTTAATAATTATGTTTATGTATTCCCCCAGATGTTTTAAATAGACGTAGTGTTATTTGCTATTAATGTTGTTTTGAGAGTCACCATCTGGTGGCGCTGTTTACAACTCCCCGTCTGCCTTCAAATTAAAAGACTCACGAGTGAAAGGCACTGGTTTAAAGGTGAAGTGAGAGCTACAGTGTTGTACCCGAGCACTGCAGTACTGTAGAGACCTCGGGTGGATGTCGTTACCTCCCCTAGAGGGAGTCAGTGAGCTCCGCCGCTGTCCCGGACCTTGACCTCGAATTATCTATCAGCGTCTAACAAATATTTGCTCGACCCCGTGTCCCCTTCATATGAGTGACCCGAGCAAAAGCACGGAGAGCGTACAGTACACAGGGCTGGTTGCCCCACCAGGCCTCCACCCAAAACCTCAAACAGCGCCATCGGCGGCTGTTTGTCAACCTTCCCTCTTTTATTCTCCGAGCTTAATGAGGTTTCCAGACGGGGCGCCGAGTCTGCGGCGTGCGCCGCTTCACTGATGTCAACAATCTGCAGAACCCTCCGCTCCGCGCCGGCCACACCGCCAACGTTCAGCAATCACATCCACCGGCCGCGGGTGGGCGGAGTTACGCAACACCACCGGATTAGGGGCGGGGTGAGTCAGTGAGTCAGTCCTAGCGCACCGTGTCGGGTCAGGGGACAAAGACGTGCTGCTCTCTCTGACCGTCTCGCTTCTCAGAACCACTGAGGTTCCACCTGGAACCCGGGAGAACGTCCTGAATCCAAAGCCCCGGTGACACAGGTGTAGCAAACCAAACCCCCAGCTGTGCGTCACGGATTCTTGTGTATGTACGGCTCTGTGGGAACAGTTTGGGGAAGGCCCAGAGCACAGGGGCCGCACTATAAAGACCTCTCATCCAGCAATATGTGACCTATCCATCCATCCATTATCTTCCGCTTTATCCTCTATTAGGGTTGCGTGCGTGGGGGGGGGGGTAGATAGACCCAGGACAGGGCGCCAATCCATCGCTGGACACACACTCACTCACACAGACACACTCTATATGGGGCAATTTGGAGAACTCAATTGATTTGATCCATGTTTTTGGACTGTGGGAGGAAACCGAAGAACCCGGAGGAAACCCACGCGGACACGGGGAGGACATGCAAACTCCACCCAGATGGGGATTCGAACCGGGAATCCCTAGCGCTAAGAGGAGAACATGCTAAACCACTAAGCCACCGTGCCGCCACCATACAAACCAATGACCAAAAGTATGTAACCGTGTCACCGTGACGCCGGTGTTCGTCTCCTGCTTACGGGACGTCAGAGGAATGTCCGACTGGAGGCTTTGTGTTCTGCGGGACTTTTTTATTTTTTTTACTTTAGTGATTCATGCACCGCTTTTGCAAGAGACAGTCTGCTTTGCAAATGACCTTATAAGGATTGTAGAGCCACAGGGCCCGTTGTTGTTTAAAAGGTATTTTCCACCTTTAACTTTAAAGCAGTTTATCTGAACGTTAATTTGCGGTTCATCAGGATTGTTGTTACCGAGGAAACCGACGGGGGGGGGGGGGGCATACTGAAGGCATACTGCAGCGTATTTAAGCGTGCAGTACGGACTTATGTGTGCAGACATGGGTCCTTCTGCGTGGGGTTGGCATGTTCTCCCCAAGTCTGCGTGAGTTTCCTTCAGGAGTTTCGAGTCTGATGACAGGCGGAATGGATGGACGGAACTGCCTCTTGGTGGACGTGTGTGTGAGTGGACGTGTGTGTGAGTGGACGTGTGTGTGAGTGGACGTGTGTCTGGACATGTGTGTCGATGTGTGTGTGAGTGGACGTGTGAGTGGACGTGTGTGTGGACGTGTGTGTGGATGTGTGAGTTTGTCTTGATGTGTTTGTCTTTGAACTTGTTCTGCAACCTCGCCAGGTTGTTCCGCCACCTTTTGTCACATGAGTGCTGGGATAAGCCCCAACCCTGACCGTATTTAGCAGAAGTGGTTTTAACAAAAGAATTGCTGGAACAGTGACATCAATCCAATATTATGCATAATGACATGAATAATTAATTAGTATTATAATCAGGTCTATATATATATATATATATATATATATATATATATATATATATATAATGCCAATTTTTAATAATGACACCATGATTCATCTCATATTCGAATGTGAGAAAAAGTATTGGGACACCGACTCATCACCCCTCCAGGAGGTCGTAGGACATCGGTTCTAAGCTGGATCTTTGTTGTACAGTCATAACAGCTCCCTCTCTTCCATGATGGCTTTCTACAACATTTTGGGGCATTTTGGGGGCATCTGCGAGACACCGATGACGGAGAGCCATTTGTGATCTCCATTCCTGAGATGTGGGATGTTGAGTTGAGCTCAGAGCCCATGGATCATTTAGACAAGATGGAGCCTTCCCCAAACTGTTAGCACATATTTAGACGCATACAGTTTGCTTGATCTTATACACCTGTGACATCGGACGGGATAGGACACGCGATTTCAGTGATCCAGTCCTGATGTTTAGTGCAATGTGTGGTAATCATCACGTGGTTCAGCCTTAGTGTAACTTCGTAAAGTCCATTAACGCTGACAAAGCACTGAAGTCCTCGCAAACGTGTTGATGGCGCCAGAACGAAGGAATCCACGAATCAGCGCCTTTTATAATAAAGGCGTCACCGCAACCCACTGCCGAATGTTAACTCACCGATTCCTTTCAAATCTTTAGTTTTGGGTGGAGGTTCTTTCCTGTTTCCCCTGAACACCAACGCCCATGTAAAGCCCTCACCTCCTCCACAGTGGGATGAATTGGAATGACGATCATGTAGCATGTATAGGTGATTAAATGCCCACGGATGCCTACATTCAGAGTGAATAAGCAGCCGGTTCCATAGTTTCAGAAAAAGACCTCATAAGGGAGCCCCCAGAACTACCCCCACCCACCCCCCGGGGGTGCAGGGGCTGAACTCACCTGTCCCAGCGCATCACCTTCCTCTTGTAGTAACTCATAAGCCTGCCTTTTTCCAGCAGCCTCTCCTCCGGGGCGAGATCCAGGAACCCGATGTTGAAGAGCGGGTGGCCGAAGAGTCGCTCCAGTTTGGAGCCCTGCTCCGAGGTGAGGTTGTGGTGGGACAGCAGCGCGACGTCTTCCTGGATGTCGGCGCTGATGTTGGCCTCGGGGCACCTGCAGCCGTCCCGGTACTGTTCGTAACGCGCTTTCAGTTTGGGCAACAGGACGAAGTGGACGTCGGCGAGCAGGACCACGAGCAGAGTGGCCACCAGGAGGAGGCGTCCCCTCCTCATGCCGACGGCCCGTCGGGAGAGAGCGCCGGCTTGGGGCTGGAGGAGATGTAGGGGATGGAGCCGGGCGGTGCAGACGGCTCAGGATCCTGGAGGGGACTCTGCCCTGTGGATTCAGGTCACGTCTCCATGCGCGGACGCCGGGGCCTCCCGCCGGTCTGCGCTCGTCCGGCTGCGGAACACGACTCCCGCTTGGCAGAGCTCCACCTGCACCTCGGGTCTTCCCCCGCGATCGGGCTGGCAAAGTCCAAACACGCCCACCCGCCGCCCGCAGAGGGAGGAACCAGTGGGTTCTCCAGAGGGTGTTGCCCTCGCCTTCCCGCCGGTGACGGGACGGTCCTCGCGTCTCCCTCACTGCGCTCCCGGCTGCCGAGCTGGAAGCTGGAGCTGCTCTAGAACTCGGGAGAAGTTGGTGGTGGGAAGCTCGGGAGGCCGTTCCCCGGCCCTGCGCCTACGCTCTGCTCCCACATTCCAAACATCTCGCCGCCTTTGGAGCGAGAGGCATTTCCAAGTGTCGGACGTGCAAACACCCTCCCCGAAAAAGAGAGAGAGAGAGAGAGAGAAAGGGAGAGAGAGAGAGAGAGAAGAAAACACGGCCCTTAAAACCCAGCTCTAAATTTAAGCGCGCCAAAGTACAGCTCTTCGC
The DNA here is from genome assembly GCA_019802435.1 of Corydoras maculifer. NCBI lineage: Eukaryota > Metazoa > Chordata > Actinopteri > Siluriformes > Callichthyidae > Corydoras > Corydoras maculifer. Next base: position 6,759 of record JAFMOD010001307.1, on the reverse strand, counting down.
CTCGACTACAAAACAGTCATTATGGGACTCCACGCTCGCGCCGCTCCACCTCAGACTGCGCCGCCGGGCCAGGAGGAGTCCCACGCCTGCGCTGCTGTCCAAACCGCATACCTGCGCGGGACGCCCCTCGCTGTTCATGTCGTTAGTGCGGCCAGATGTTTACAGATGTTCAGTGAGGGAACAGCGGGACAACCCCCCACCTCTCTCTTGTTCTCTTACTACGGCGGTGTGAACTCATTCCTGACGCTCGGCCAGGGATTAAAAACGAGCCGGAGTTACACCGAGAGAGAGAATATTGGCCATTTCTTTGGGTGGAGCTGCTACACACACACACACACACACACACACACACACACACGGAGCTGTTATGACATCACAGTCTGAGCTGCTCCATGTTTACATCTGGTAACAGGTTCCAGAGTTTCTATAAAAGCTTTCTACAGACTTTTGGAGCAGAATCGGTGCACATTAATCCTAAATGAGGCTCATAATCTCAGTTCCAATTCATTCCAAAGCTGTATATCCATCTATTCATCCATTATCTTCTGCTTTATTCTCTACTAGGGTCATGGGGGGGGGGGTTCCTCATTGCCCATCCAGGGGAGAAGGTTTCGGGCGCTGGGCAGATAGACCCAGGACAGGGGACAATCTATCACTGAACACACTCTATATGGGGCAATTTTGGAGAACTCAATTGACTTGATCCATGATTTTGGACTGTGGGAGGAAACCGGAGAACCCGGAGGAAACCCACGCGGACACGGGGAGGACATGGAAACTCCACTCAGATGAGGATTCAAACCAGGAATCCCTAGCGCTGAGAGGAAAACATGCTAAACCACTAAGCCACCGTGCCGCCCTTCTCCATTCTGTCTGTTATTTTGTTTTTCAGTTTCTCTCTCTCTCTCTTTCTCTCTCGCATTCATTTTGTCTCTCCTCCATTCTGTCCCATTTGCATTTGCTTTCTCTCATTCTGCCTCCTTCTCTCTCTCTCTCTCTCTCTCTCTCTCTCTCTTTCTCCCTCTCTTTAAATCTCTTTCTCTTTTCCTCCCACTATTCCTCCCTTTCTTCTTCTTCCTCTCTCGGTCCCTTTCTCCCCCTTTAACATTTTTTCTTCTCTCCCCTCTCTCTCTCTCTCTCTCTCTCTCGCTCTCTTTCTCTCTCTGTCTCTCTCTCTCTCTCTCTCTCGCTCTCTTTCTCTCTCTCAGACTCTGATGAAGGTTGTATCGAGGACGTGGTACTTCCACATTCCCAGACAGAAGTTTGATCCGACCTTCAGACAGCAGCTGTGTGGATGTTGTTTTATCAGCGCTCTCTCTCTCTCTCTCTCTCTCCTGACCTCGTAGTTCTACGTCACACAGCTGGACATGGCTGCTGGATGTTTAAGTCTGAGGCGGATGTAAATGTTCCGTCTCCATCACGTTCCGATAAACCAGCAGCTGCTGGGTCTCATTAACCAACATCATAACAGACTGCAGGATAACACACACACACACACACACACACACACACACACAGCAGGAGGGGATTTATCTGACCTACAGCACTATGGACAGTGGGACATAGGGAGAACATGTAAACATCTACAAGGGCCAGCGGAAAGACGGAAGGCAGGACCTTCCTGCTGTAAGATGGTGGTTCATCCTGTGGTTGTCTTTAGGTTCTGCCCTCGTGGCCGTGGGTTCCGTGGGCCGTGGACTCTTGATTTTCTCCGACGGTGGGACTGTGAACTTTCATTGCAACCACACAACGACCGCGCCAGACAGACAGACAGACAGACAGACAGACAGACAGACAGACCGTTCCACATCCAAGAGAACGTGCAGTCAATCCAGAGAGAACGTTCACCTGCTGAAGCTCATGGACATGAACATCATGTTGAACTCTGACCGGCCACATTATTATAGGGGGACCAAATTTTCATTTGGGAAAACCAGGACACCTTGGAGTCGGGGGGGGGGGGTGTTTTTCAGTAAAACTATTCTGTAATATAGTATTCATTCATTATCTTCTGCTTTATCATCTATTAGGGTCGCAGTGGGGTTTCCCATGCCCATCCAGGGAAGAACGTTTCGGGCGCTGGGCAGATACACCCAGGACAGGACGCCAATCTATCGCTGGGCACACACTCACTCACACAGACATGCACGCATACACACTCTTTATGGGGCAATTTGGAGAATTGATCTGTTCCATGTTTTTGGACTGTGGGGGGAAACCGGAGAACCCGGAGGAAACCCACGCGGACACGGGGAGAACATGGAAACTCCACCCAGATGGGGATTCAAACTCCCTAGTGCTGAGAGGAGAACATGCTAAACCACTAAGACACCGTGCCACCTAGTATTCATTCATTCATTATCTTATGCTTTGTCCTCTATTAGGGTTGCGGGGGGGGGGGGGTTCCCATGCCCATCCAGGGGAGAACGTGGGCAGATAGACCCAGGACAGGACGCCAATCTATCGCTGGGCACACACACACTCACACACACACACTATATATGGGGCAATTTGGAGAACTCAATTGACTTGTTCCATGTTTTTGGACTGTGGGAGGAAACCGGAGAACCCGATGGCACAAGTCATCTGGGTGGAGTTTCCATGTTCTCCCCGTGTCTGCGTGGGTTTCCTCCGGGTTCTCCGGTTTCCTTCCACAGTCCAAAAACATGGAACAAGTCAATTGAGTTCTCCAAATTGTCCCATACAGAGTGTGTGAGTGAGTGAGTGTAAAAAAAGACCTCCTATGTAAAATGTCAATTGGACACTGAGACATATATTTAATAGTCCAATGAAGGTCCTTTTAAAAACCAGGACATTTCCTCACTTTACGGGACAGGACGTGAAGTACAGACATGTCCCGGGATACGGACGTTTGGTCAGCCTACTTTATTAGATCCACTTTCCGCTGCAGCCTGATCGTCAACGGCAGACTTGTGTGTACAGTGTGTTTCCTCCCGTCCAGACGAGGGCGCTGCGGCGCCGTCAACGGTGTATCCTCCACCGCCAGCAGGTTCGAAAAGAAGCCGACCCGCTCTCACACGTGGGCCTAGCTGGTGAGTTGTCGTGTTTGTTTTGAGCTTTTTAATTCGCTTTTATAATTACATCACGGAGAGAACATGTTAAACTCGGCGTCATTGATTTATTCGTGACGTTAGAGTCGAGATCGCTTTTAGATGAACGTGTTGCTCGTGTGGCTGGAGGTTTTCTTATAAAGGTCCACATGCGTACGTTAAACCTGAATGACGTCATTAATATCAAGGTTAATTGCAAGCTTATTAAATTAGAATAAAGTTAGGATTTTACATTTAAAAATCGGTGGTGGATGATGCTCAGTACTGCCGGGACACGGACGTGGTGGTGCAGGGGTGTTAGTGGATCAGACACAGTGGTGCTGCTGGAGTTTAAACCCTGTTTCCACTCACTGGACACTCTGTTACACTCCTCCACCCTGTAGATGGAGAATTAGAGACAGCAGGGCATCATGTGTTCTTCATCCTCCAGCACAACACACACCAAGTCCCGCCTCCATCCTCCATGTTGACCGTTTGGTGTCCTGACTTCGTCCCTGCTCGCCTTTGGAACCGGTTTCGTTTAGTCGTTAATTAAACGCGAGTTGATTTTGTTTCAGAAGTTTCCAGAAACCGTGAATCATGACGTCATTAGCGCACCAGCTGAAGCGGCTGGCTCTGCCACAGAACGACCCCAACCTGCTGATTCGGCGGGAGGTGGCGTCGGTCCTCTTTGACCCGAAAGATGCAGCTGCAATGGACAGGAGCACCATCTACGCTCTGGGTGCGACGGTCATGCTCTGAAACATTCATCTAACCACACCCACTCTGATCTCCATCTGTATGATATAATAACCTCATTACATATTCATAACCACACCCACTCTGATCCCAACTTGCATGATATAATATTCTCATTACATATTCATAACCACACCCACTCTGATCCCCACCTGCATGATATAATGTTCTCATTACATATTCATAATCACACCCACTCTGATCTCCACCTGTATGATATAATGTTCTCATTACATATTCATAACCACACCCACTCTGATCTCCACCTGTATGATATTAAAACCTCATTACATATTCATAACCACACCTACTCTGATCCCCACCTGCATGATATAATGTTCTCATTACATATTCATAACCACACCCACTCTGATCTCCACCTGTATGATATAATGACCATGTTATACATTCATAGCCCCACCCACTCTGATTTCCAGCTCTACTCCACACCCATAACTCCACCCACCTGAACATCCACCCATGTAAATATGCACGCTCATTCTCATTATCGTGTTGTGGTGCCGCAGGTTGCACAGGTCTGGAGGAGCTGCTGGGAATCGAACCTGCGTTCGAGGAATTCCAGGAGACCCTGTTCAGCCCGGCCTCGGTGAACCTGGAGCGCAGTGTGCAGTCCAAGGAGGTCAACCAGAAGCTGGACAGCGGCATCGCCCTGTTCCTCACGCGCCTGTCTCCGTATTTCCTCCTGAAGCCGGCGCTGAAGTGTCTGGAGTGGCTGGTGCACAGGTACCCGCGACCCCTCCCCTCCCCCCCCGCACTGCCGGTCGTCACGGGCTGCTTCATACACAGAGAGCTAGAACCTCCGTCTGATGATTTTTCAGGTTCCACATCCACCTGTATAACCAGGACTGCCTGGTGGCCTGCGTCCTGCCGTACCACGAGACCAAAGTGTTTGTGAGGGTGGTCCAGCTCCTGAAGATCGACGAGCCGACGCACCGCTGGCACTGGCTGCATCCACTTCAGGTTCCGTCCTCCGCGTGTCCTCCATCCGGTCCGAAGTCGGAAAAACATCCATCCATCCATTATGTTCTGCTTTGTTATGCGGGGCAAGTTCCCCATCCAGGGGAGAACGTTTCGGGTGCTGGGAAGATACACCCAGCACAGGGGGGCAATCTATCACTGGGCACACACTCACCCACACATACACACTCTATATGGGGCAATTTGGAGAACTCAATCGACCTTGATCCACGTTTTTGGACTGTGGGAGGAAACCGGAGAACCCGGAGGAAACCCACACGGACACGGGGAGAGCATGGAAACTCCACCCAGATTGGGAGTCGAACCGGGAATCCCTAGTGCTGAGAGGAGAACGTGCTAAACCACCAGTCGTAAAAACATCAGACTGATGATGGTCCCTACAAAGGGCACTGGAGAACTTAAAAGTATGTTTAGTGTAGGAACCAGGTGTATCTAATAAAGTGGCCGGTCAAAAGGGAGTTGTTTTTTGTCCAGTGATCGATTCATTTGAGAGGTGAACGTTGTTCTGATGTTCCGCGGTGTAGAAACCCGGGGTTCCGCTGGCGAGAGGCACTCTGCTGACCCACTGCTATAAAGACTTGGGTTTTATGGACTTCATCTGCACGCTGGTGACCAAGTCGGTGAAGGTACCTCATTTCGTTCTCCCTCAACGCTGGACGTACGGTTTAGGAACCCGCTTTAACGCCGCCGTCTCACGCCGCAGGCTTATTCGGGCTCCGTCCGGGACGGGCAGTGCGCCCAGCTGCGCGTGATCATCTCGTTCTACGCCGCAGCCATCGTTCCTGCGCTGGAGGTGGTGGAGAAGATCACAGATTCCATCGTAGCCAAGCTGCTTCCCTACGTCCAGCTGGTAGGATCAACACCAGTTCCACCTTTTCACCAGCAGATGTCAACCTACACCTTCACAACCTACACCTTCTGGTCTTCTGGTTCAGAGACACCTGCTGGTGGAGCAGGGTTATGGCAGGGTTGAGCTCTGGAATTTGTATTATTTATCTGCATTTTTTATTTTTTATTTTTTGCAGGGATTGAAATCGGAGGTGACCGACTACAGAGCGGCCACCTACATGATCCTGAGCCAGCTGGCCGTGAAGGTGGTGATGCAGCCGGAGCTGGTGGAGACTCTGGCGCGGCGGGTGAGCCGGTCGCTGAGCAGAGCTCCAGCGCTGACCTCAGAGGGTCTGGCCTGCCTCATCGTCCTGCTCCAAAACCAGAAGCAAGAACACGTCGGGCCAAAGTGAGTCGGACCAAAGGAACTTTCTTTTATTTCAGTGGGTTTTTTCAGTGGTTGTGGTTGCTGTGAGGTTGATGTGTGGTTGCTGTGGGGTGGTGGTTGATGTGAGGTTCTGATTGTGAGGTTGCTATGGGGCTGCACTTGCTGGTGGTTTGTGGTTGTTGAGGTTGCTGTGGGGTAGCACTTGGTGTGAGGTTGATGCGCAGTTCCTGGTGGGTTGTGGTTGCTGTGAGGTTGATGTGGGGTTGCAGTTGCAGTGTGGTGTCTGTGATTGTGGTTGCTTTGTGCTCATGATTTTGAGGTTGCTCTGTGGTTGTGTTTGTGGTTGTGTTTGTGGTTTCATCAGTAATTGTGAGTGCAATATGGTTGCGGTTGCTATGAGGTTGCTCTGTGGTTGTGTTTGTGGTGTTGTTCAGTAATTGTGAGTGCAATATGGTTGAGGTTGTTGTGAGGTTGATGTGGGGTTGTGGTTGGTGTGAGGTTACTCTGTGGATGCTTGCGGTTGTTGTGAGGTTGCTCTGTGGTTGTGTTTGTGGTGTCGTTCAGTAATTGTGAGTGCAGTATGGTTGAGGTTGATGTGAGGTTACTCTGTGGTTGTGTTTGTGGTGTTGTCAGTAATTGTGAGTGCACTATGGTTGCGGTTGCTGTGAGGTTACTCTGTGGTTGTGTTTGTGGTGTTGTCAGTAATTGTGAGTGCAGTATGGTTGAGGTTGATGT
>JAFMOD010001306.1:7964-23909 GCA_019802435.1 Corydoras maculifer | reverse complement strand
GGATAAGGAACGAGATCGCCCAATACAAGTGGCTGAAATGGGTATGGGGTGTCTGGACGCGCCCTTAGAGTCATCCGCTACTTCTCCGCCTCCAAAGAAGCCAGTTGAGGTGGTTGGGGCATCTGGGAAGGATGCCTCCTGGGCAAGGAAGACTGGTCTGGGAACGCCTCAGGGGTTCCCCCACTTGAGGTGGGTGGAAGGTTACTTGGGTTGCGGTCCCAAGTTGGTTTGTTATATATTTTTTGTTGGCAACACGGACTTTCACCTCGCTCCGAAGGTTGTCCATGGGGTTGAGGTCTGGAGACCAATCCAGGACCTTGAAACGGACCTTACGAAGCCACTCCTTTGTCGCCCTCGCAGTGTGCTGGGGACCGCCGTCATGCTCAAAGACCCGGCCACGTTTCAATGCCCTTGCTAATGGAAGGAGGTTTGCACCTCCTTTCCCGTACACAGACCAGTCGTCCTGGTCACTTTGCGGAGAAACAGCCCCAAAGCATGATGTTGCCACCCCCATGCTTCACAGTTGGTTTGGTGTTCTTTTCTGCGATTAATGCAGCCCGGAACGCTCAACGTACAGACTCCGTTCGTACACCCTGTCGTAGGTAATGATCACGCCACCTGTGCTATGTATTTTTGAAGTTGGTAACATTTATAGTTTTTAATAAATTTACGTTTAAAAATGTAAATAAATCCCTATAGGAATGAATGGGGCCGGTTTTCAAACTGCCGTAACTCGGCCGTTTTTCGAGCTACAGCCACGAAACTCACGAAGCTTTAATCCGGGGTAAATATCTAGCAAAGTGCACATTTACAGACAGATTGCACTTTTCGATCACTTTTTAACACTCTTTGAAAACCACTCTATTGATTCCTATGGGAGAAGCTCGAATGGCTGGCGTCCTCTCCACTGTAACTGAAGAGCTATTATTGGAGCAGTTTCCTCCAAACAAACCTCTGTAGAATCCTGATACTTTCAGCTAGAAACACCATTTTCCCCTTAAATGTTAGAGATTTTTGTCTGTTCTAAGGTGACCAAACCTCATAACGAATAAACTTTTACTTTTTGAGCTGTGAGGGTTTGTTCATCATGAGGCACCGAAACGTCTCCATGGACTCCCATGTTATTTATCCGGTCACCTCGTCCTCGTTTTTGAATCGTCATAACTCTGTCATTCATAACTCTATACGCATCATTTTACACCAAAACGATCCCCAAAGTGTCTCGTTTCTAACGCCGTCTTTGCTGAAGCGACAGGTGAAGGATTTTCCGAGTCATGAGCGTTTGTTTGGAGTGTGGAAATAGGCGGGAAATCGGCTTTCGGCACACAGACTGATATTAAGAGGAGACCAGGGGGGCGGGCTTTCTTTAAGGCGCACACACAACCAACAGCCAATCAGGAGGCGTAGTTGTAGTTCCTAACACATCAAATTTTATTTATAGCCTTGTTAAAATTGTTTTTAATGCATCTTATGTGTGTAGCTTAGTGGTTACGGTGTTTGGGGGTACACACCCAGTTGCCCCTTAGTGGTTATTGCTCCTGACCCCGTGCTTTTACCCCGACCATCAAAGTTGGGACATCTGTAGGTCACTTTGGATGAAGTTTAAAATTATTGATGTCGGGTCTGTATATGTCACACAGTGGGACACCGTGAGCACACCAGTTGGGGGCGCCAAATCGTCCATTTTCCCCACCCACTTCTTCCAGCCAACCAAATTTTTTTTAATTTAAATTTATTATTTTTTTTGGGGTACAAATTTTTTTTTTAATGAATTGGTGATTTGTTAATTTTATTAATAATTACTGTCAGATTTCTTTAACTCCCCCCCCCCCCCACGCAGACAGTTCTCCATATGGAACCGTGTACCTGTCGCCACCGCCGGATAACAGCTGGAGGAGGTAAGTCCCGGCGTCCGAGTTCTCCGGTCAGTCCTGCTTATCTGACGTGGGTCAGGATCGAAGGCTCGGTGGAACAAACGGGGTCGGTCTCGGGTCAGATCGGGGGGGGGGGGGGTAGGCTTTTGTCCCATTGTGTTTTACCAGCCAATGAAATCCATCCCATGATGAAAGGCTTCGTGCAGCGCCGCCTCTCTCTGCACTGTCCTGTTCTGAATGTGGGCGTGGCCAGCCGCCGGGACCTGCCCGTCACATCGTGTGTCGAGGGATTACCCAGCCGCCGCCGCCTATGTTTACATCGGCATTCCGATTCACTCTGATGGTGCAACTAATGGTGACTATCCGTTAATCCTGACTGGATTTCCGTCGTCTTGAATTAAACCTCCAGATTAGATTAGATTAGACTTTATGGTCGCTGCGCGGAGGCCAATGAAATTGCAATATAGACATTATTTATATAAATTGCATTAATAACGGTGAGAAGTGAAGTGTATAAGTATATAAACCTAAATATGAACCTGATATGAAGTGCATCACAGTATAGAAGGTGCAGCAATAAATTATTTGAGTAATCTATTATTAGATTAGATAACCTTTGTCGTTCATTATACACTTTTATACACAATTTCGTTGCGTTGGCTCGGACAACGTATATATAAAAAAAAAGGAAATTTTTGTGTAGAAACATGGGTATACAGTATACTATATATATATATATATATATATATATATATATATATATATATAGGTTAAAAAATGAGAACGAGAATGGGATTTGTAAAAGGATTGAAATGAAGTAGACAGGTATATAGAACTGTATAAATATATAAATTATATAATATATTAATAATGCGGCACGGTGGCTTAGTGGTTTAGCATGTTCTCCTCTCAGCTCTAGGGATTCCCGGTTCGAATCCCCATCTGGGTGGAGTTTCCATGTTCTCCCTGTGTCCGCGTGGGTTTCCTCCGGGTTCTCCGGTTTCCTCCCACAGTCCAAAAACATGGATCAAGTTAATTGAATTCTCCAACTTGCCCCATGTAGAGTGTGTGTGTGAGTGAGTGTGTGCCCAGCGATGGATTGGCGCCCTGTCCTGGGTCTATCTGCCCAGCGCCCGAGACGTTCTCCCCTGGATGGGCATGGGGAACCCCACCGCGACCCTAATAGAGGATAAGCGGAAGATAATGAATGAATGAATGAATAAAATATTAATAATATATAAATTATAGCAGACTGTAAAATATAAATGGCATATACGAATATATATATATATATATATACATCCATTATCGGCCACTTTATCCTCTACTAGGGTCGCTGGGTGGGGGGGGGGGTTGTTTCCCATGCCCATCCAGGGGAGAACTGGGGGAGAACGGACGCTGGGCAGATACACCCAGGACAGGGGGGCAATCTATCACCTATTTACATATGTTGAGGGCGCGGTAGCTCCGTGGTTAGGTTGTTGGACTATGAATCTGAAGGTTAAGGGTTCAAATCCCAGGTCCACTGAAGTTACCAGTGTGGGTCCTTCAGCAAGACCCTTAACCCTCATTGCTCCAGGGATGTTAAAATTAACCCTGTGTTCACCTTGTAAGTCGCTTTGGATAAAAGCGTCTGATAAATGACCAAATGTAAATGGAACACACTCATTCACACACACACACTCTATATGGGGCAATTTGGAGAATTCAATTGACCTTGGTCCATGTTTTTAGACTGTGGGAGGAAACCGGAGAACCCGGAGGAAACCCGCGCGGGCACGGGGAGGACATGCAAACTCCACCCAGATTGGGATTCGGACCAGGAATCCCTAGTGCTGAAAGATGAATATATATATAAATATATATTCATTCATTCATTATCTTCAGCTTTATCCTCTATTAGGGTCGCGGTGGGGTTTCTCAGGCCCATCCAGGGGAGAACATCTCGGGCGCTGGGCAGATAGACCCAGGACAGGGCGCCAATCCATCACTGGGCACACACTCACTCACACAGACACACTCTATAGGGGGCAATTTTGGAGAATTCAATTAACTTGATCCATGTTTTTGGACTGTGGGAGGAAACCGGAGAACCCGGAGGAAACCCACACGTACACGGTGCGGACATGGAAACTCCACCCAGATTGGGATTCGAACCGAGAATCCCTAGAGCTGAGAGGTGAATATATATATATATATATGCTTCTATTTATATATTGCCTGTATATGTATTTGTGTTAAAGAATGTTAGTTATAAACAGAAGTTTGGCATTAATGAAAATTGTATATTCATATTTACCCCCCCCCCCCCCGCTAGCTACTGTGATGTCATAACCCGGTTCACGCCAACATATACGCTACAATCTATATATATATATATCATTCTAACAAAGTAGGTTTCTACTTTTAAGTGAAAATGTCTAATACACACATCCGCCTGGAAGTGGGACTTTGAACATTCATTCATTCATTATCTCCCGCTTATCCTCTATTAGATTCGCGGTGGGGTTCCCCATGCCCATCCAGGGGAGAACGTCTCGGGCGCTGGGCAGATACACCCAGGTTAGGGGGCAATCTATCACTGGACACACATTCACTCACACAGACACACTCTATATGGGGCAATTTGTAGATACAATTAAATTGTAAATTAAATTGATCCATGTTTTTGGACTGTGGGAGGAAACCGGAGAACCCGGAGGAAACCCACGTGGACACGGGGAGAACATGGAAACTCCACCCAGATGGGGATTCGAACCGGGAATCCCTAGTGCTGAGAGGAGAACATGCTAAACCAGTAAGCCAGCGTGCCGCCGACTTTGAACATGATAAATTTGTTTTGTTTTGCGTTCACGTATTTCTATAAAAATGGATTAAAATGATATTGTTTTTTCATGACTCTCGTCGTAGAAGCTCGGTTTGTCGTGAATTAACGATCAGGTTTTTTTATTCGTTGATAAAATTTGTATTTTTTTGTATTTTTTTATTTTTTTATTAAACAATCGAAGGTTCTGCGGTGGAACTTCCGGAACGTTCTCGCGAAACACGGCTCGTTGAGAAGTAGACAAAAGAGGATGGCGAGCGTTCCACCCACATCATCAGCAATGTGGACGAGCCTGTAGACGTCGTTAAAACAACCCCCCCCCCCCGGGGGGGTATCTGTAGAGCGCCGAGCAAGTCGGCTTTTCATTGGTTCCAGAGAAACCAGTAGCTTTAAATGCGCTATAATGCTACAGATAGGAATCGGTGTTCCGATTCCTTCCATGGCCACAGTAAACGAGCGGGTGGTGAAATGTGGTCCCACAGTGGGGGGTTATAGATCTAATGTATAAATATAATGTTATATTAGCTTATAATGTATAATAGGACGCCCCCTAAAGTTATTATAAGGGGTCTGAGTGGTTTTGTATGTTCTCCTCTCAGCACTAGGGATTCCCGGTTCGAATCCCCATCTGGGTGGAGTTTGCATGTTCTCCCCGTGTCTGCGTGGGTTTTCTCCCGGTTCTCCGGTTTCCTCCCACAGTCCGAAAACATGGATCAAGGTCAATTGAATGCTCCAAATTGCCCCGTATAGTGTGTGTGTGTGTGAGTGAGTGTGTGTCCAGTGATGGATTGCCCCCCTGCCCCCTCCCCCTCCTCCTGCGACCCTAATAGAGGATAAAGAGGAAGATAATGAATGGATGGATGGAAGAATTTGGGGGGCAGCACGGTGGCTTGGTGGTTTGGCATGTTCTCCTCTCAGCGCTGGGGATTCCTGGTTAGAACCCCAATCTGGGTGGAGTTTGCATGTCCTCCCCGTGTCCACCTGGGTTTCTTCCGGATTCTCCGGTTTCCTCCCACACACCAATAAACATGTTTCAAGGTGAATTGAATGCTTCAAATTGCCCCATATAGCGTGTGAGTGTGTGTCCAGTGATGGATTGCCCCCCCTGTCCTGGGTGTATCTGCCCAGCGCCTGAAACGTTCTCCCCTGGATGGGCATGGGGAAACCCCCCCCCCTCGAACCTAGTAGAGGATAAAGAGGAATATGATGGCTGGATGGTGGCTTTGTGATTTGGCATGTTCTCCTCTCAGCGCTGGGGATTCCCTGTTCTAATCCCAATTTGGGTGCCGCTTCCATGTCCTCCCCGTGTTCGTGTGGGTTTCCTCTGGGTTCTGTAGTTTCTGCCCACTGTCCAAAAAAACATGGATTCAAGGTGAATCGAATGCTCCAAATTGCCCCATATAGAGTGTTTGTGGGAGTTACATTGATAGATTGCCCCCCGTCCTGGGTGTATCTGCCCAGCGCCCGAAACTCATGCTCCTCTATTTAAATCAGTTTACTTCGACTTTCTCCCAACTAAAAAGTTCCACCGTCTCGGTGCGATCTTATTACCCCCCCCCCCCCCGACGAGGCGGCGGTTCTTAAAGCCTTTAACATCGTTCCCCCTCGCGCTCACGCCGACCCGTGATTGGTGCACATCAAAGGTCGCACCCCGGGATTGGTTGCTGAATTATGGAACACAGGGATGTTTGCGTCATCGGCGCCTGACGAAGGGGGGGGGGGGGGGGGGGGGGGGGGGGGGGGGGGGGGGGGGGGGGGGGGGGGGGGGGGGGGGGGGGGGGGGGGGGGGGGGGGGGGGGGGGGGGGGGGGGTCTGCTTGATCTGCGCCGTGCCGGGCTTCAGCCGTCTGCTCGCTGCTCAAACAGATTGCGCTCTCGCCGGGCCGCCCGCCCGTTTTTTTCCGCGCACGACCTTTGCATGCCGCGTGAAGCTTAAAAATATAACGTATTATAAATATAATATATAACGTTTAAAATAAAAATATAACGTGTATTTTATTGATTTTATTATTATCATTAATAATAAAATAAATAAAATCTTGGTCACGTTTGTGTTTTCACAATAGTACTTTATTAAACCCCCAAAGAGACAGCGGCAAGACAAAACTCCCTGTTCTGTTGATATCTTAAGGAGGACACCTTGTGAGGACCGAGGCTCAGTGGGGGACTCGTCCTCGTCCTCCATCAACAGTGTAGGACAGCCATGTACAGACTGTGTGCTGGTCATGTGACCCGGATTTAATAATTAAACACTATAGAAGTCCATTGAGGACGTCCCCCGGTCCAATAGAGACCATCAGAGTGTCCAGACTAGGACCAGCAGACTGAGGGACGGGTCCATCAGGACGAGTCAATTATTTATATAGTGTATACAGTGTTTAACACCTTTAAACCCCCAAAGAGCAAGACCAAGAGACAGCGGCAAGACAAAACTCCCTGTTCTGTTGATATCTTAAGGACGAAACCTTGTGAGGACCGAGGCTCAGTGGGGGACTCGTCCTCGTCCTCCATTGACAGTGTAGGACAGCCATGTACAGACTGTGTGGTGGTCATGTGACCCGGATTTAACAATTGAACACTATTGAGGACGTCCACCGGTCCAATAGAACTCCAGGTTCTCCATCATGTTTTTTTAATTAAGGGGGGGTGGGGGGGATGTTTCGGGCGCTTGGCAGATACACCCAGGACAGGGGGGGCAAGCTATCACTGGACACACACTCTATATGGGGCAATTTGGAGCATTCAATTCACCTTGCATCCATGTTTTTTTTGGACTGTGGAAGGAAACCGGAGAACCCGGAGGAAACCCACGTGGACACGGGGAGATCATTGCAAACTCCACCCAGAGATTGTGATTCGAACTGAGAATCCCTAGTGCTGAGAGGAGAACATGCCAACCACTAAGCCTCATACCACTTTGGCCTCATTTACTTATTATCTTTAGTTTAATCGCCAACTAGAGTCGCTGGGGCGTGGCCATCGAGTGGAGAACATTTCAGGACAAGGCGGGGCAATCTATCACTGGATATACACACACACTCTATATAGGGCAATTTGGAGAACTCAATTCACCTTGAATCCCTGTTTATGGCACTGTGTGAGGAAACCGGAGAACCCGGAGAAAACCCACGCGGACACGGGGAGGACATGCAAACTCCACCCAGATTGGGATTCGAACCTGGAATCCCCAGCGCTGAGAGGAGAACATGCCAAACACCAAGTCAGTGTGCCACCCACTTTGGCCTCACTTATTAATTTCTTATTTTTAGTTTAATCGTCAACTAGGGTCCGGGGGGGGTGGGGGTTCTCCATGCCCATCCATGGGAGAACGTTTCACACACTCTGTGGGGCATTTTGGAGAACTCAATTCACCTTAAATCCATGTTTTTTTGCACTGCGGGAGGAAACCGGAGAACCCGGAGGAAACCCACGCGGACACGGGGAGGACATGGAAACTCCACCCAGATTGGGATTCGAACCTAAATCTCCAGCGCTGAGAGGAGAACATGCCAAACCACTAAACCACCGTGTCGCCCCATCCATATTCTCTTTCATTTCTATGCTACAAGGGTCGGGGGGGGGGGGGGAGTTGTTCCCCATACCCATCCAGTGGAGAACGTTTGGGGCGCTGGGCAGATACACCCAGGACAGGGGGGCAATCTATCACTGGACACACACTCACTCACACACACACACTCTATATGGGGGAATTTGGAGAATACAATTGACCTTGAACCATGTTTTTGGACCGAGGGAGGAAACCGGAGAACCCGGAGGAAACCCATGCGGGCACGGGGAGGACATGCAAACTCCACCCAGATTGGGATTCGAACTGGGAATCCCTAGCGCTGAGAGGAGAACATGCCAAACCACTAAGCCACTGTGCCATTGCGTCCAGCTCGATGTGAAGGTCACGCTGACGTTAGAACGTGCCGGAGGACAGCTTGCATTCCGACCGGAGAACATCGGCGGGAGGTGCCATATGGAGCACGGAGACGTCCCAGAGGACAAATGAAAGACGCGACCCGGGAACCAGGTGGAGGGGACGAACCCGCCGGAGCGCAGGACCGATGAAGGGGACGCCAGATGGAGCCACGAGTTCCTTAGAGTCCCGAGTTTGGACTTCAGAACCTCGATGCCACCCATAGGCGTCATTGGCGTCATTGGGGGGGGAGGGGGTCCTAACCTGAGCAAGTGGGGCATCATTACGGGGTTCCTTTGGAGTTTGGGGGTCATTCAGGGTTCTCCAGGGGTCCATCAGCAGGTCTTTGGGGTCTGGAGGTAACCCACCCACTGCCTGGAAGTCGTCCCGGTGTCCCGAGAACGGAGCGTGGGAGCGAGACCACCTCGTCCAGCTGGGCTCCGCCGGGACACGTTTCGGCAACCAGTCTGGCCACTATTTAGGGACCCGTCCCCCTCGGAGACCAAATGCACGTCCCGCTTGAACCGCCGTCAAGCCATGAGACTCGGAGCGAGACGAGATGTCTGCATACCGGACGGGTTCCACCGGAATGAGACGGTTCCAGAGTAGAACCAACCTTCACCACCGTTGGCGTCATTGGCGGGGTGGGGAGGGGTCCTAACCTGAGCAAGTGGGGCATCATCACTGAGGTTCTTTGGAGTTTGGGGGTCATTCAGGGTTCTCCAGGGTTCCTTCAGCAGGTCTTTGGGGTCTCAGGTACAGGGAGGACATCGGGAGGGAAGAAGAAGGCTCTATCTGTGGAAAGTTTGCATGTTCTCCATCTCTCTCAGATGTTCGAATCCCAATCTGGGTGGAGTTTGCATATCCTCCACGTGTCCACGTGGGTTTCCTCTGGTTTCTCCGATTTCCTCCCGCAGTCAAAAAACATGGATCAAGGTGATTTCAATTCTCCAAATTGCCCCATATAGTGTGTGTGTCCAGTGATAGATTGCCCCCCCCTGTCCTGAGTGTATCTGTCCAGCGCCCAAAACGTTCTCCCCTGGATGTGCGTGTGGGATACCCCCCCCCCCGCCCCCACCGACCCTAGTAGAGGATAAAGCGGAAGATAATGGATGGATAAAAGGTGATATTCAAACTAAGGTGGGATGGTGGCTTAGTGGTTTGGCATGTTCTCCTCTCAGCACTAGGGATTCCCGGTCCGAATCCCAATCTTGGGTGATGTTTGCATGTTCTCCCCGTCTCCGGGTTCTCCGATTTCCTCCCACAGTCCAAAGAGCATGGATTCAAGGTGAATCGAATGCTCAAAATTGCCCCATATACAGTGTGTGTATCCAGTGATAGATTGCCCCCTGTCTTGGGTGTATCTGCCCATCACCCGGAACGTTCTCCCTTGGATGGGCACGGAGACCCCCCCCTCCCCCCTCCCAGACCCTAGTAGAGGATAAAGCGAAAGATAAATAAATTAAATGAGGCCAAAGTTGGACGGCACGGTGGCTTGGTGTTTGGCATGTTCTCCTCTCAGCGGTAGAGATTCCCGGTTCGAATCCCAATCTGGGTGGAGTTTGCATGTCCTCCCGGTGTCCCTGTAGGTTTCCTTCGGGTTCTCCGGTCTCCTCCCACAGTCCATAAATCATGCATTTAAGGTGAATCGAATGCTCCAAATTGTCCCATATAGAGTGTGTGTGAGTGAGTGTGTGTCCAGTGAAAGATTGCCCCCCTGTCCTGGCTGTATCTGCCCAGCGCCCGAAAAGTTCTCCCCTGGATGGGCATGGGGAACCCTTAATAACCTCTTCAGTGCATCACCTGACGTCCCGTTACTAAGCCGCTCGTCTCTCTCGGCTGTTCTGTGAGCTTCCAGCCGTTTTGTTTGTCCTCGGCCCGCGTTCCCAGGCGCGGTTCTCCCTGTGGGGTACTTGGGGCGGTCGGGGCCGCTCTGTCGCTCTGTGTGTGTTTGCCGGCACGTCCTCCGAGACCACGGTTCTACCCCAGAGAACGGCAATCTGTCCTCTAATGTGTCCTCCAATGTATCGTCCTCTATACGCTACACCAACTTCTGCCTGTCCTCTCGCTCGTCTTGCTGTACTAACCCCTCGAGCCGGGATAGGCTCCAGGCCCTGTGTGTGTGTGTGTGTGTGTGTGTGTGTGTGTGTGTGTGTGTGTGTGGTGGTGGTGGTCAGTAACCCCCTGATTGTTTCCGTTTCCAAAGGGAGCAGCAGTTATGGACGGAGGACAAACGCCCCGGCTTTAGGTTATTGTCCCAACTCAACAGGTGATCCTGACTCTCTCAAACCTCCTTTCACGGACGTCCTTTCCCGGATCTGTCCCTCACACGTCCTCACTCGTCCTCCTGTCCCCTGTACCTTCTAAAGACCTCTTGTCCTCACGAGGTCCAGCTTCTTCACTCTTTCACGACCTCCTCATGAAACTAATCGACTCCCATTCGGCGGTGCTGTTCATTCTCCACTCATCCACCCTCACAAGGGCACTTCGAAGGGAGGGAACTGACGTCTGCAAATTGCCCCATATAGAGTGTGTGTGAGTGAGTGTGTTACCAGCGATAAATTGGCATCCTGTCCCAGTGGTTTGGCATGTTCTCCTCTCAGCGCTAGGGATTCCCGGTTCGAATCCCAATCTGGGTGGAGTTTCCATGTCCTCCCCGTGTCTGCGTGGGTTTCCTCCGGGTTCTCCGGTTTCCTCCCACAGTCCAAAAGACATGGATTAAGTGAATTGAATTCTCCAAACTGCCCCATATAGAGTGTGATAGATTGCCCCCCCCCAGTCCTGGGTGTACCTGCCCAGCACCCGAAAGGTTCTCCCCTGGATGGGCTTGGGCCCCCTCCCCCCCGCGATCCGTGTGGGTTTCCTCCGGGTTTTCCGGTTTCCTCCCACAGTCTAAAAACATGGATTCAAGGTGAATCGAATTCTCCAAATTGCCCCATTTAGAGTGTGTGTGTTTGTGAGTGAGTGTATGTCCAGTGATAGATTGCCCCCTGTACTGGGTGTATCTGCCCAGCGCCCGCAACGTTCTCCCTGGTATCCTCCCATACAAAAATCATGTATTCAAGGTGAATTGAGAAGCTCCAAATTGCCCCATATAGGTGATCAGAATGGACCGCAGCCTTTATTTCCTCCAAACCTTCCTTCATATTGTTTTTGAAGGTGCATTGGACAAATTTGTATTGTTAATTTTAATTAATGAATGAATTAATTAATTAATATATTCATTCCCATTATATAAACCATTGTAATATATTAAATTTATTAATATATAATATACAAATGCAACCCGTCTGATCTGGTTTCCTTTATAATAAACGTATAATTAATAAAAACTTAAAGGAAAATCTGCCCAGTGCACCTTTTCATGGACTGCCATTTAACGATTTAACGATTAACGACTATTTTAATTGTTAATTAACTCTTTTACCGTATGACGTACGATGGATGTATTTTTTTCCGTGTGGTTTACCGTTATATGACGTTCTGTGATGCTTTAAACACAGATGGCACTCGTTTTTATCACCTTTAACGTTGTTTTTTAATTATTTAATTTATTAAGCCTGATATTTATGATTCACTTCATCCGAACAACGCTGTCTGCTGATTGGCTGAGGCCTTTATTTACTTTATTTTACTTTATTGACCTGTTTGTTATAATATATATGACTTCCCACTGCACCAGACGTCAAGATCTGAATACTGTGTGGACAAATGGGGCAATTTGGAGCATTCAATTGCCCTTGAATCCATGTTTTTGGACTGTGGGAGGAAACCAGAGAACCCGGAGGAAACCCACGCGGACACGGGGAGGACATGGAAACTCCACCCAGACTGGGATTCGAACCGGGAATCCCTAGAGCTGAGAGGAGAACATGCCAAATCACTAAGCCACTGTGTCGCCCGCTCCCAGGTTCAAATCATTCTAAATGGCTTATGGGCAGATACACCCAGGACAGGGGGCAATCTATCACTGGACACACTCACACACACTCTATATGGGGCAATATGGGAGCATTCAATTCACCTTGATCCATGTATTTGGACTGTGGGAGGAAACCCGAGAACCCGGAGGAAACCCACGTGGACAGGGGGAGGACATGGAAACTCCACCCAGATTAGGATTCGAACCGGGAATCCCTAGAGCTGAGAGGAGAACATGCTAAATCACTAAACCACCGTGCCGCCCAACATGTTTGTTTTTCATTACTCTTGTGGTCACAGTGAGGTGGAGGTCATCGGATGTGGACATGTTGTCGTCCATTAAACGGAGAACATCCCGAGAACGGAGTGGACGATTTGTTTAGGCAATTATCTCGTTAAGTTATTAACGAGCCATTACATAAAACCATTTACATAATTACAGTCTGATTAATGAAGTCAGAGACGTTCCTCCACCTGAAAACACATCCATTACCGTCCACAGGGGGGTGCCACATGTCCATCCAGGGGAGAACGTTTTGGGCGCTGGGCAGATACACCCAGAACAGGGGCAATCTATCACTGGACACACTCTCTCGATATGGGGCAATTTGGAGCATTCAATTCACCTTGAATCCATGTTTTTGGAGGCAACCGAAGAACCCGGAGGAAACCCACGCGGACACGGGGAGAACATGCCCACCACTTGGCATGTTCCAAACGTGCATTTTCTTTAGGGAATGCATGTCCTCCCCGTACCTCCCTGTATCTGAGTGGGTCTGCTCCTTGCAGTCTGGGTTCCTTTATATTTATCATATATATGTATATTGGCATGTTCTCCTCTCAGCACTAGGGAATTCCCAGTTTGAATCCCAATCTGGGTGGAGTTTCCATGTCCTCCCCGTGTCCACACGGGGTTCCTCCGGGTTCTCCGCTTTCCTCCCACAGTCCAAAAACATGGATCAAGGGCAACGGAATGCTCCAAATTGCCCCATATAGAGTGTGAATGTGTGTCCAGGGATAGATTGCCCCCCCCCCTTTTCTGGGTGTATCTGCCCGGCGCCCGAAACGTTCTCCCCTGGATGGACATGGGAAACCCCCCCCCCCCGACCCTATTACAGGATAAAGTGGGCGGCACAATGGCTTAGTGGTTTGGCATGTTCTCCTCTCAGCACTAGGGGCTCCCAGTTCGAATCCCAATTTGGGTGGAGTTTGCATGTCCTCCCCGTGTCCGCATGGGTTTCCTCCCACAGTCCAAAAACATGGATCAAGGTGTATTGAACGCTTCAAATTGCCCCATATAAAGTGTTGATGGGGCAATTTGGAGAATTCCATCAACCTTGATCCATGTTTTTGTATCTGATTGACGCTGGGGGGGGGAGGGTTCGAATCTGCAGCATCACTGCCGTGTCTGATCCACTCGTACGCGTGCCANAACCCCCCCCCCCCCCATCATGTTCTTTCGTAATGCCTTTTGTTCTCCTCTCCACAGAACCAACTCCGACTCGGCTCTGCATACGAGCGCCATGAACCCCAACCCCCAGGACCCGTTCGGAGGGGCCCAGCAGGTCGGCCGGGGGCCCCCGCAACGCAACGGTGAGATACAGTCACCCAGCGCACCACGGTTCCAATCCCAATCTGGGTGGAGTTTGCATGTCCTCCCCGTGTCCGCGTGGGTTTCCTCCAAGGTCTCCACTTTCCACCCACAGTCCAAAAAAACATGGATTCAAGGTGAATTGAATGCGCCAAATTGCCCCATATAGAGTGTGTCTGAAACGTTTGCCTCTGGATGGGCGTGGGGAACCTCTCTGAGAAAGATAATGGATGAGGAAGATAATGGATGGCTGGGGGCATGATAGCTTAGTGGTTTGGCATGTTCTCCTCTCAGCACTGGGGATTCCCGGTTCGAATCCCAATCTGGGTGGAGTTTGCATGTTCTCCCCGTGTCCGCATGGGTTTCCTCTGGGTTCTCCGGTTTCCTCCCAAAGTCCAAAAACATGGATTTAAGGTGAATCTAATGCTCCAAATTGCCCCATATTATAGAGTGTGTGAGTCCAGAGGTAGATTGCTAGGGATTCTGGGTTCCATGTCCTCCCCATGTCCACGTGGGTTTCCTCCGGGTTCTCCGGTTTCCTCCCACAGTCCAAAAACATTGATTCAAGGTAAATCGAATGCTCCAAATTGCCTCATATAGAGTGTGTGTGTGTGTGTGTGTGTGACTAAGTGTGTGTACAGCGATAGATTGCCCCCCTGTCCTCTGTGTATCAGCACAGCGCCTGAAACGTTCTCCCTGGATGGGCATGTAGAACCCCCCCCCCCCCCCATCTCCGGGGTGGATGTTATATGTTATTGGTCATAAGGGGGTTCTCGACGCCCTCGGTTCAGACTTTGGAGCCCTGAACACAGTTCACCTTTAATATTTATTTAATATTTAAAGATTTTAATATTCGAATGTCTCCGGTCCTCGAGTCAATGTGGGGACTGTGCTGTTCGGACGTTTGTTTTGGTTCGGTGAGGAACAGGAACGGTCCGGACGGTCCCCCGCGCGCGCGCGCTTGAAGACGTTGTCCTCTGGGGGGCGGCGCTCTCTGTTTGTTTTGCTCGGTAGCTGCAGGAGTCCCCGGGGGGTCCACGCCCACACCGGCTGTTCCGTGTTTTTGTGATCTGTGCTGTCCGTAGCATGTTCTCCTGTCAGCAATTCGGGTTCGAATCCCAATCTGGGTGGAGTTTGCATGTTCTCCCCTAGAAAAATCCCCCCCCCCCCAAAGATTGTTTTTTTTCCTGCACCAACCCTCCAGGTGTTCCACCTCCTGTCTGTAGCCGTGTGTGTGTGTTTTAGTGTGTGTGTGATAGTGTGTGTTTGTTTTGTGTGTGTTTGTTTGTTTTGTGTGTGTGTGTGTGTATATGTTTGTGTGTGTGTCTGTGTGTATATGTTTGTTTATTGGTTTTGTGTGTGTGTTTGTTTTGTGTGTGTATGTGTGTTTGTGTTTTAGTGTGTTTGTATGTGTGTGTGTTTGTGTGTGTGTTTTTTTTGTTTTGTGTGTGTTTGTGTGTGTGTTTGTTTCTGTGTGTTTGTGTTTTTGTTTTGTGTGTGTATGTGTGTGTGTGTGTGTGTTTGTGTTTGTGTGTGTATGTGTGTGTATGTGTTTGTGTGTGTATGTGTTTGTGTGTGTGTGTGTATGTGTGTGTGTGTGTATGTGTGTATATGTTTGTGTGTGTGTCTATGTCTGTGTGTATATGTTTGTGTGTGTGTATGTGTGTATATGTTTGTGTGTTAATTTTGTGGGTGTGTTTGTTTTGTGTGTTTGTGTTTTAGTGTGTGTGTGTGAGTGTGTTTGTTTTGTGTGTTTGTGTTTTAGTGTGTGTGTGTGATAGTGTTTGTGTGTGTGTGTTTGTTTTGTTTGTGTT
>JAFMOD010001304.1:21883-34934 GCA_019802435.1 Corydoras maculifer | reverse complement strand
GCGTCGTAATGCACTAAAGACACACCGAGGCACCTCCTGGACGCGTTCCATCGCGTCGGCTGCCAAGAGCAACAGGCTGAAGGTGCGGCGGCTTATGACCGTTGGACCAGGTGGGGCTGGAGGGACGGCGGAGGGGCAGGAAGCGGAGGCGGTGGGGGAGTCGGACACATGGCCTGGCACGCAGATGGCCCCGGTCAGACTCGCGGGCCCTCCCGCCGGAGCAGCTACATGCCAGCAGTGGCAGCAGCAGCAGGCTTTCCTGGAGACCTGGGGCTGGCAGGATGCAAAGGTCAGTGTTAGGGGAGCCGAAACGGAGCGCGCCAAAAGAGATCGGGAGGCGGGCCAAGCCGCGGGACCGGCCGAGCGTGCTGCCGGCGGGACGGGTCGAGGCCGGGATCGCAGACGGGGAGCGGACCTTTATCTCATTTTTGTTTTGTTTTTTTACCTCGAGGAGCTCGTCCTCTGGACACAGCAATCCGTGAGTGGCCACGGGGCCGTCGGGGGCCACGGTGGAGATGTAATGGTGTCCATCGAAGGAGTCCAGCTCCACGCCCAGACGCCGGGTGTGTATGGGGAGCAGCTGCAGCAAGAAAAACACACTCCATGAACACACTCACACAGTCGGGGACGAGGTGGGGACGAGGTGGGGACGAGGCGGGGACGAGGCGGGGGCCGTCGCTTACCTTGGAGAATTTCTGCAGCTCTGCATCGTCCTCGATGACGGGGTCCAGCTCGACCACCTTAAACACGAAAAGAAACACAAAGGAAATGTCCCGCTGTACCACACGTCACCTACAGGGGGCTTAAATGTATAAGAGATCCCCGTGAGGGTATGTGAGGGTCTGGCTCATGTTATGCACTGGAACAGAAACGGGCCTTCCCCAAACTGTTCCCGTTACGCCCCCGTGTGGCCCGGTAGGCTTACCATGACGTCGTACTGCGGTCCGAGCGCCTGCTCCCACTTGCTCCGCAGCTCCCTCTGGGTCGGGGGGGCCGGATCGGGATCTGCGTCAGGGTTCCAAAAGAGAGACGGCGTTAGGGGTGCGAGGAGCCCAGAAACGTGATCATGTGACCGCGACGGAGAACTGATGTTACTATAACGGACGTGACGGCGCGGCGCGGCAGTTCTGACACCTGATTGGCTGAGACGTCTCCTCCACCCCCCGGTACGATCACAACGCACGCGGAAACCGCCAGGAATCGCTTTACGAACATCGAATTGTAATCTTCTGAATCGGCACGAATCAGATTCCGTTTCTAGAGTCATATGAAGGAATCGTTTCAGGAAAATTGAATCATAAAGTTCTGACACCACAAGAATCAGATTGTGTTCCTGGAGTCGATTGAAGGAATCATTTAATGAAAACTGAGTCGTAATGGTCTAAATCTGCAAGAATCAGATTGTGTTCCAGGAGTCATTTGAAGGAGTCACTTTATGAAAACTGAATTGTAATGTTCTGAATCGTCAAGAATCAGATTGTGTTTTCTGGAGTCATTTGAAGGAATCATTTTATGAAATCAGAGTCGTTATGGTCTATATCTGCAAGAATCATATTGTGTTTCGGGAGTCATATGAAGGAATCGTTTGAGGAAAATTGAAATCATAAAAGTTCTGAATCGGCAAGAATCAGATTGTGTTTCTGGAGTCATTTGAAGGAATCATTTCGTGAAAATTGAATTGTAAAGGTTTTGAGTCTGCAGAATCAGATTGTGTTTCTGGAGTCATTTGAAGGAATCATTTCGTGAAAATTGAATTGTAAAGGTTTTGAGTCTGCAGAATCAGATTGTGTTTCTGGATCGGGATCTGCGTCAGGGTTTTAAACAGAGACGGCCTTAGGGGTGCGAGGGGCCCAGAAACGTGATCATGTGACGCGACGGCGAACTGATGTTGCGACGACGGCCGTGCCGTCGCGGCGCGGTACGGCAAAAAAACGAACGCGAAGGGAGCGTCGGTGGTGAGCGCACTACTTCTAAACGGGAAAAGCGCGGCGCAGACATGTGTAATGGAGCCGGAACTGTAACTCAAACCCCACAGGGTGACAAGCAACCACCTTCTTTTACACATGTAGTCATTCCAATCATCTCCCTCTGACAACTGAGCGAGAGAGAGAGAGAGGGCGAGCGAGGGAGAGAATTAATCACACACACACACAGAAGATGAAGGGGCCCAGCACATAGACCTGATTAAATTAGCATTTCTACAGCGCTACTCACAACACCATTCATCATAAGTGCTTGACTACATTAATACACCAATGCATCGCGCTCACGTCCGCCGCCCCAAAACCGCTGCCAACATCTGCAGACCAGGTGTGGCCCGGGTGCGGGGCGGCCCCAGAAAAAAAGAGAGAAAGGGACGGGAGGCACGTACTCGGACCGGCCGAACGTTCCTGCGCTGACTCGCCGTGTGTTTTACACGACAGCCGCGAGCTGCACGTCCGATCCATTAACCTATCATTTAATTACTCGGAAACCGCGTCGCGTAATTATCCTCTCCACCAGGGGTCCTCAACGGGTCTCCCGCCTGGGAGCCACATGTGCTCATGGTCGGTGAGTCGCGACCCACTTTTAAGAGAATACAAAACAACTAAACAAATACTTTTTTTTTTAATAAACGAAAAAACTTAATTAACGTAAATCCTCGTTTGGTATACTATACACACGCTGGGTTATATCGGCGATATGCCAGATGGCCCTGAGAACATCGCCATAAATTTAAAGAGCAGGGTATGGGCAAACGAATGGTGGTTAACCATGGCAACGGGAATGCGGCGTGCGTCTGACACATGCCTCTCTCACTGTTTTTTTTTTTTTTTTTCAGGATAAAAGACGCGTACAAAATCAAACAAGAAGTGATTATTAAAAAAAAAAAAAACAATAAATAAAATACAATAACTGAACATATTAACTAAATATATTAACTAACTAAATATATATATATTTTTTTTTTGGATGGAACAAACCGCCCGGCTCTTTAAGAGGAACCATCATACACTACATCACCTGCATACGGTCCTCCATCTCTATTCCTAAAAGTTTAAAGTACAATCAGCATCCTGCTTTGATCAGCGGGTCCCGCCAAACTTCAAAGCAAGAGGGTCCCACATTCGAACCTTCAGCTTCACAGCCATCATAAAAACAGTCCCAAAGGCCGATACGGTTTATTCTTGCAGAACACAACGATGGGAATTTACCGGAACATGGGTCTGATCCAAAAACACCCACCGTAAAGTACAGTGAAGGTGACACAACGTCATTAAAAAACCCAAAACTTACACACTTCTCCTCATGATTGCGGGTGGTCGCCCCCTTCGCCCCGCCAGGTTCCAAACAGAATTATGAACTAAAAAAGGGAACGAGGGAAGAAAACTGACGTAAGGAACGTTTTTCTAATATTTTTATAGCGGGAATGAACCCGGTAACATCTGCTCCCAGAGATGTTCCGCTCGGCGAGGCTCGCGTTTCCGATGAGATCACCCCACGGCGGACGAGCGAGCGTTCATTAACACTCCCGAAAGCGGCGCTCGCGTCAGCCCCGTGAGGTCAGCCGTCCGGAAGGCGCTCGCGTCGCGGGTTCCCGACGAGTCGACGGCGAGCGCGAGGCGGAGTCGGAGATCGGTTTACGGGCCCGCCGAGCGCTCGCCTCCGATGGGAAATAAACCCCGACAAGTAATCACCGTTATCCCGCGCCGCAGCAACACAAAACTGTCTTCGGGAGGTTGGCGGGTTCCGCGGCTCGTCTACATTAATTAGGTCGGCGTGTAACTCGAGCTTCCCCGGCTTCGTGCGCCAGGGAGCGGGTTCCGTACGGTAAGGGGGTCGATTGGATTCTGATGGTTAGGTTCTAGGTTCTCGATCCCGGCGCACTGTGGGTGGAACGCGCCACAGGACGGACGTCTCGCTGTCTCCTGTGCAGTGCACGGCGGGGACCTCACCTCGCGCAGACGACTGGCGTATGACGGCGGCCGGGGCCGAGTCCGCGGGTTCCATCACGGAGGCCATCTGAAGATCTGCCCGCACCTTGATCTCCGCCGATCTCCTCAGAGAAACGCGGGACGGCTCTCTTTGGACTGGAAGAGACAGAACATGAGACGGAATCATCTCGCTGGAACATCTCCTTTAATCCCAGCTTCCACTTAAACGCTGCCAAGGTTCTGCAGGTTCTACTGCAGCGGAACCGACGGCACTTTTTAATTCGTACACGTCTGTACGTCCTGATAAACTTTAAAGTCTACAAACAATTTTTTAACATTGTCAATTTATTTGTTCTATAATCTGGATTATAATAAAGAAATAAGACACTAGGGGGCGTGGCACTATTCTGAATAAATCCCATAAAGAGGTTTCATCAGTCCTGACGTGAAGTGGGGTACAGTTCCACCTCTTCTAGTCGGGTTTTTAAAGTGAACGCCGATCGCTGAGTAACAGGATTGCGGTTTCTCTAACAATCTACTGCCATCTAGTGACGGAATTACAGAACGTAGTTTATAAAAAGAGTATAACAGGTTTAGTGCTGATCTCTGTTTATATTAATCTATATTTTATAATACAGTGATACAGTACGAGGGGGCGTGGCCTCATTCTGAATAAACCCCATAAAGAGGTGTTATCAGTCCCGGCGTGTAGTGGACTACAGCTCCACCTCTTTACGTGATTTATTTACAATAATACACAACCTTGAGTGTCTGATTGCTTTAATAAAACACGTTAATAAAAAATCGTTAATAATCCGCTCTTCTGCGACGTAATAGTCTGGTTTTTAAAGTAAACGCTGATCGTTGAGTTACAGGATTCTGTTTTTTCTAACAATCTACTGCCATCTAGTGGCTGAATTACAGAACACAGTTTATAAAAACAGTGTAACAGCTTTGGCGCTGATCTCTTTTTATATTAATGTATATTTTATGATAAAGCGATATGGCTCGAGAGGGCGTGGCTTAATTCTGAATAAATCCCATAAAGAGGTGTTATTAGTATACTATAATAATATTAGTATATATTCAGAAATGTGTTCATTAAAAACAAAATCGTTAATAATCTGATCTTCTGAGACGTAATCTAGTTTGATTTTTAAAGTGAACGCTGGTCGCTGAGTAACAGGTTTCCGGTTTCCTTAATCAAACACTGCAATCTAGTGGGCAAATCACGCATTGATACGAAGGGGTGTGTTATTGTTAATGATGTCACGGCTCAGCCAATCAGATGTGTGTATAAATTTCTAGCTACCTTTATCCAGAGACTTCTCCAGCCCGGGTCTCCTGCTGGAGGGGATCCTGCGGACCAGCGTGAGGTTGACGGTCTGCCCCGTCTGCCTCATCACCTCCAGAACCTCCTGGCTGCTGAAGCCCTGAAGGTTCACGCCGTTCAGCTAAACGAACCAGGCGCGGCGATCAGGTGATGTCATTAATTAAAGCCCAGCTCGTTAAGACGTGGTTAGAAGCCTACCGCCATTATCCGGTCGTGGACCATGATGTTCCGGCACTGCTCCGCGGCGCTGCCCGGGATGACGTTCTTTACCGCGACCCCCAGGACGTCTGAAAAACAGGACGGAGGTCAGGTGTGAGGCTGAGGTTGTCCTGAGAGTCCTCCGGGTGGCGCCGCCCGCTCACCTTCGCTGGTGAGTCCAGTGCAGCCGATGATGGAGATGCCCAAGCTCTGCCCCTCCTTCTTTTTGAGGGCCACCTCGTGGATCTCGTAGCCCTCCAGATTCAGCTGCAACACAAAAGCCTCACAGTCCGCTCACCGGGTCAAACAGTTTGGGGAAGGCCCCGTTGACATTCCAGCGTTCTCGTCGCGCTTACCGCTCTGCTGGTCCGGCGCGCCGGGATGGGAGGCGGCAGCGAGGACACGGGTGCAGCGGCGGGGGCGGGGGGAGGCGGCGGCGGCGGGGGCTGCGCCTGCCCCAGCGGGTCCCGGGCGACGAGCATGCGCACGCGGTTCCCGCAGCCCTGCAGCACCTGCACCACCTGCTCGCTGCTCAGGCCCTGCGTGGGCGTCCCGCCGATGCGCAGGATGTGGTCGCCCGTCCTCAGGCGTCCGTCCTGTGAGGGAGGCATGAAGAACGTACCGGGAGGGGGAACTCAACAAAACACCCCACACACGGACCCCGGACCTCGGTCCCATCGCGTCCAACAAACTGACTCCAGAACCTCGCAGAAAGACGTTGTTTTGTGGAGTGAAAGCTAGGGGGCAGCAACTCCCACATCAGGGGGGACTGCCTCCTGCCCTACCCTTCGTCCTAGGAGTAATGGGATAGGCTCTGGCACCGCCCACAATTCAAATAAGTGCAAATGAATTAGACAAGGGGCAGCACGGTGGCTTAGTAGTTTGGAATGTTCTCCTCTCAGTGCTAGGGATTCCCGGTTCGAATCCCAATCTGGGTGGAGTTTGCATATTCTCCCCGTGTCCACGTGGGTTTCCTCCGGGTTCTCCAAAAAAATGGAATAAGGTCAACTGAGTACTCCAGATTGCCCCATAGAGTGTGTGAGAGTGAGTGTGTACCCAGCGATAGATTGCCCCCCCCCCTGTCCTGAGTGTATCTGCCCAGCGCCCCAAATGCCCCCCCACGACTCCAATAGAGGATAAACTGAAGATAATAGATGGATGAACGTTTATTGTTAATGGTTTATTTTGACTTATTTAACAGTTTTTGGTTACCATGACGACTCATGTAATTGGTCGGTTCATTAGCCTCCTCGAAGTTAAGGTAGCGCGCCACCTTAAAAAAAAATGTCACTTTAATTATTCCCACTAAAAACAATTTAGTCAAAGTGAAGGAGCTCGTTACGGTGGTTACCCGGCCTCCTCCGCCTCCTCCTCCTCCTCCTCGCTCCTATCCCGTCCGCCATGCGTCGGATTAATCATTAAAGGTAAAAGTGCTGAAGTTAACGCCGACGCAGTCATAACATTTAGCGCCGCAGATCGGCCCGGGCCGGACGTAAATCACTTTGAGTGCCTCGTAAAAAAAAAAATTTTTTAAATCCGCCATCAGGCTGAAGGTGGCGCAACGCACTGCGCGCCTCCTCGCCGCCACCTTGACCGCGGCCACCTGGACTGAGGAGGAGGAGGAGAAGGAGACCAGAGCCCCAGGGTGGGCGAGGGGGGGGGGGGGGGGGGGGGGGGGGGGGGGGGGGGGGGGGGGGGGGGGGGGGGGGGGGGGGGGGGGGGGGGGGGGGGGGGGGGGGGGGGGGGGGGGGGGGCCGGCGGGGGTTCTAAAGCAGAACGGCGCTCGCTCTGCTCTTTATTTTAATCCCTTTGATGCGGACGGATCTGCGAGGACGGACATCATGTTTTTAAACTGTAGGAGTCCTCTGAGTGTAAGTGTGTGTGTGTGTGTGTGAGTGAGTGAGTGTGGGGGGGGGGGGGTAAATAAGCGGGATACAAACCTTATCGGCGATGCTGTTTGGAACCAGGGTCCTCACCACCACCCCTGTGGCCTTTCCGCCCACGATCCCGAACCCGAGGCCCGAGCCGTCGTTCAGCAGCTCCACCTCCTCCACGTGCCCCCACTGCCCCTGAAAGCACGGAGAACGGGGGGGCGGTTACCGAAGGGTCACGATGTCAAAACCTTCAGCACGTCCAAGGAGCACGGACTCCGATCACGTCGTCGAGAACAACGCGGAGTGGACCCTGTCTTTCTGCTCGCTCGGTTCGTGACGACCTCCGATCGGTTATATTAGCGGGTTTGGAATCCGAGGGGCCGGCTGTCTCGGCAGATCTTACGGAACCCGAGCTCATCACGCTTTGGCGCGGAACGCGACCTTATCCGCCGCCGGAGACGGGAGCCGTTTGGGAGATAAGGAGTTGAACGGGTTTGATCAACCTCCTGCCTGCGGGACGCTCACGAAGACGGATGGACACGGTGGAACGCTGGGTTAAGGTTCTCCACCGGTCTCACTTTTAAACACTTTTAACGTTCATCCATCCATTATCTTCTGCTTTATCCTCTATTAGGGTCGTGGGGGGGGGGGTTCCCCATGCCCATTCAGGGGAGAACGTTTCAGGCGCTGGGCAGATATACCCAGGACAGGGGGGCAATCTATCACTGGACACACACTCACACACACACTCTATATGGGGCAATTTGGAGAACGCAATTGACTTGATCCATGTTTTTGGACTGTGGGAGGAAACCGGAGAACCCGGGGCAAACCCATGCGGACACAGGGAGAAGATGCAAACTCCACTCAGATAAGGATTTGACCCGGGAATCCCTAGTGCTGAGAGGAGAACATGCTAAACCACTAAGCCACCGTGCCGCCCACTTTAAATGTTTCCAATAAAAACAATTAAAAAGGAGTTAAAAGTATTAATGGGGCGGCGTGGTTGGCGTAGTATTTGGCATGTTCTCCTCCCAGCCCTGGGGATTCCAGGTTCGAATCCCAACCTGAGTGGAGTTTGCATGTTCTCTGTAGGTTTCCTGCGGGTTCTACAGTTTCTTCCCACAGTCTAAAAACATGGATTTAAGGAGAATTGAGTGCTCTAAATTGCCCCATATAGTATAATTGAGTGTGTGTGTGAGTGAGTGTATGTCAGGTGATAGATTGCCCCACTCTCCTGGGTGTATCTGCCCAGCACCCGAACTGTTCTCCCCTGAATGGGCATGGGGAACACACCCTCCCCACCAACAGTCTAAAAACATGGATTCAAGGTGAAATGAATGTTCCACATTGCCCCATATAGTATAAGTGTGTGTGTGTCCAGTGATAGATTGGCACTCTGTCCTTGGTGTATCTGCCCAGCGCCCGAAACGTTCTCCCCTAAATGGGCATGGGAAATCTGCTCCCCCCCACACACACAAACAGTCCAAAAATATGCATTCAAGGTAAATGAAATGTTTTAAATTGCCCCATTGAGCATGTACTTCTGTGTGTGTCCGCCCCCACCCCCACCCCCGACCCTAGAGGATTGAGCAGAAGATAATGACTGAATTAAAGCGCTAACGAGGCTGAAGCCTGACGAGACGTAATCGAGCCGCGATGATGCAATCAACCCCCCAAAAATAAAGAAATAAAGAAATAAATAAAGGAGCAGCGCAGCGGGAACCTGACACTCAACACCGGGTTTAAACACGAGGGGTACGAAGAGAGCGAGGGGTAAACGAGCCCATTAACCCCCCCCCCACGCGCCTGCGTGACACCACCACTCTGATGAAAGGGAAGACGTCGAGAGGGCGGAGTCAATACGCGGCGGCTTCATTAGACCTCGCACGGATCTCGTTTCCATCACCCCCGCGCCCCCCCCCCCTCCCCCGGGTGCAACTTCATTAAAACTTCCCTTTCAGAGGGCAATTAAATCAAACGCTCGCGGCGAGGATGACGCCACCCGCCCCCCCCCCCTGATCTTCTGAGGAGGCGCTCACCACATCGTCGGAGGAGGTGTAGGAGGCGGGGGGCGGGGCGGGGTGGGGTGGAGCGGCCTCCTTGGCCACGGTGAGCTCCACGCTGTCCCTCTGCTGCTGCAGGAGGGCGACGGCCTGCTGCCCCGTGACGTTCTGGTCCAGCGGGATCCCGTTGATGGCCAGGATCTGGTCGTTCTCCCGCAGTCTGCCGTCCCTGAGCGCGGACACGGCGCCGTTAGGTTCGGTCCGGTTCGGGTTCGGCCGGCGCCGGTCCGAGTCGCGCTCACCTGTCGGCCACGCCGCCGGGCTGCACCTGTCTGATGAAGACGCCGTGCGCCGCGCCGTCCGGCCGCAGACCCACCACGCTGAAGCCCAGGCCTCCGGACGCCGGCTTCGTCAGGCTCACCGTCTCCAGACTCCGCCCCTAATGAAGAATCGTTCAGAGGTGAATCGTATGAACTCGACTCAGCACAGGCATCATAGATGCAGCGTACGGACAAAAGTACTGGGACAGCCTCGGTTTGAAATTGGCCCCGCCCACTTTATAGATATAACAGACTCCAATTTCAGTCCTTATGCAAGATTTTGGAGTGTGTGTGGGGGGGGGGTGTCTGTGAGTGTGTGTGTTATAGGTGTCTGTGGGAGTGTGTGTGGGAGTGTGAGTCTGTGTATGTGTGTGTGTGTGTCTATGTCTGGGAGTGTGAGTCTGTGTGTGTGTGTGTGTCTATGTGTGGGAGTGTGAGTCTGTGTGTGTGTGTGTGTGTGGGAGTGTGAGTCTGTGTGTGTGTGTGTGTGTGTGGGAGTGTGAGTGTGTGTGTGTGTGTGTGTGTGTGTGTGTGTGTGTGTGTGTGTGTGTGTGTGTCTGTGTGGGAGTGTGAGTGTGTGTGTCTATGTCTGGGAGTGTGAGTCTGTGTGTGTGTGTGTGGGGTGGGGGTGACTGTGGGAGTGTTGTGTGCCACAATCGGAGTTCTAATTCATTCCAAACATGTTGGATGGGGTTGGGGTCAGTAGTCAGTACAGTAGTCTTTAATGTACACATGAAGCAGAAAGAGGGCCTTCCCCAAACTGTTTTCAGATTCAAACAGTGGCCTTCAGTGTTGAACCTTTCAGAACGATTGATTAAAGGCTCCGCCCCAATACTCCTCCAATAACCCTAATTATAACAATCCCAATTAACCCACCGTCAGACCCCTCACCTAGCGCCCCCCTCTGACCCACCTGTGCCGTGACATGGAGCCACCTCTGCAGCTGGTCCTCCGCGGCGGTGGCGGCAGCCGTCCCGTTGGACAGGGCAGAGCCGGCGCTGCTGCCGGGTCGACTGGCGCTGACGATCAGCTGCCCCTTCCTGGAGAAGCTGAATTCGCTGGAGGCGTCGGGGGGCATGGCGTTCAGCTGGGGAGGCCGACAGGGGGCGCGGCGTTAACACGGAGACGGAACCGGGCGGGGCGCCACGTACGCGGTGCTGACTCGGCACTACGGCGCATTACCTCACATTGACATTCGGTTCGCTCCTCGCACGGCGAGGGAAGCGTTCGTGACCGGACGCCGTGCCGCAGCGAGCAGCGAGCGGGCGGCCCGGCAGGCAGGCGGAGAGGAAATCGATAGATCCCTCCGCCGCCGCCGTCGTCACGCAGGTAATGTATTAATGACCTTTAGACTCACATTGTGGAAACTTATCAGTCTTGCGCTTATTTAGCGCCGGCTGACGGCGCAGCTTTCGGGCCGTTTCATCAATACGCCTGCGACAGCGCCGTTACTCAAACGCAGGCCGTAGATATTAAGGCTTGATAGATCCGCGGAAAAAAAAAGGAATCCGCGCCTGGGGGGGTGGGGTGGCTGGGGGGCGTCCGCCGGCGCGTGCCCGTCCTTCCCGGCACTTACAGTATGAAGACGGGCGCGGCGCGGCGCTGCCATTATCCTAATTTACCACGTGGATGGTTTATTACGCCGAGGGCCGAGTGTCGATACGGACGCGGCCGGCATACTAATGAACGTTTCACATCCTAACGGCGTGACGGGATAGGGGGGGGCACGTTCTCCTCTCAGCGCTGGGGATTTCCGGTTCGAATCCCTATCTGAATGGAGTTTCCATGTTCTCCTCCGTGTCCGTGTGAGTTCCCTCCGGGTTCTCCGGTTTCCTCCCACAGTCCAAAAAACACATGGATCGAGGGCAATTGAGTTCTCCAAAATGCCCCATTTAAAGTGTGTCTGTGTGAGTGAGTAAGTGAGTAAGTGAGTGTGTGCCCAGCATCCTGAATGTATATGCCCAGCGGCCGAAATGTTCTCCCACCCACCCCCCCCCAACGATCCCAGTAGAGGATAAAGCGGAAGATAATGGATGGATGGATGACGGGATAGGTCACAAATCCTTTGCTTGATACTCTACTTTGGGAAGGGGGAGGGGAATTCATCCAGGGGAGAACATTTCGGATACACCCGGGATGCTGGGCACACACTCACTCATATAGACTACATGGGGCAATTTAGAGCGGCCAATTCACCTTGAATACATGTTTTTGGGCTATGGTAGGAAACCGGAGAGCCCAGACGGACAGACGAACGTGCCGATACCTTTCCACACATCAGTCGGTGTGCTCTAAGCCCCGCCCCCAGAAGATGTTAAGGAGGGGGATTGTGGTGCAGGACCGAATCTATTAAACGCTGAGATGAGGAGGTTGGGATCACGTGAGGTGGACAGACGGACGGACGGACGTTTGGACGGACGGGCGCAGAGGCGCTGACCTGGTCTTTGAGCTGTTTGAGGGAGTGCTGCAGGGTGAGGATGCGGCCGAACAGGGGGCTCTGCAGGGCTTCCTTCAGCGCCCCCAACCTTTCACTGTGACCCCATTCCTCACGCTGCACCAGCCGGGCCTGCAGCCTCTCCACGGCCTGGAGCACCTGCTGACGCTCGGCTGCCGACACTGCACGCGCGCACACGCACACACACACACACACACACACACACACACACACACACACACACACACACACACACACACACACACACACACACACACACAGGAGGTTTGGACTTATATACATATACAGTTTATATATATATAGATAGATAGATAGATAGATAGAT
The DNA here is from genome assembly GCA_019802435.1 of Corydoras maculifer. NCBI lineage: Eukaryota > Metazoa > Chordata > Actinopteri > Siluriformes > Callichthyidae > Corydoras > Corydoras maculifer. Next base: position 22,509 of record JAFMOD010001304.1, on the reverse strand, counting down.
AGATAGATAAAAAGGTAGATAAATATTCAAGGTGTATATATATATATATATATATATACACACACACACACACATATATATACAAAACACATTCTATATTCAATACACATTCAATAATAACATACTTACACTTACTGTACATCTCCCACTCTCTCAGTGTGTGTGTGTGTGTGTGTGTGTATATATACATATACACACACACACACACACATACATACATACATACGTACACACTTCCCAAAACAAATGTGAGTATTATGGAAATGTTGGTTAATTCCCATAATTCCATTAAAAAATTTAAATCAGGGCCCAGAATTTAAACCATTCTTTATTCATTCATTCATTCATTATCTCCCGCTTTTCCTCTATTAGGGTCGTGGTGGGGTTCCCCATGCCCATCCAGGGGAGAACATCTCGGGCGCTGGGCAGATAGACCCAGGACAGGGCGCCAATCCATCGCTGGGCACACACTCACTCACACACACACACTCTATATGGGGCAATTTGGAGAAATCAATTAACTTGATCCATGTTTTTGGACTGTGGGAGGAAACCGGAGAACCCGGAGGAAACCCACGCAGACACGGGGAGAACATGGAAACTCCACCCAGAAGGGGATTCGAACC
>JAFMOD010001303.1:318105-341689 GCA_019802435.1 Corydoras maculifer | reverse complement strand
GTGGGGGGGGCAAAATGTTTTCTTCTTCCAAGGGGGGGGCTTAACAGAAAATAATTGAGAATAACTGATTTAACGGATCACACTAAAGAGATGAGCACACTGTGCGACCGTCAGCTGGTTCACAAAGTCAGGGTTCCAGTTCATGTCAAATGTTATTACTATTAATGTAATATAGAACATGTAATAATCAGTCAGTTTAGGGATCGGGGGAGGGGGGGGCACATGTTTGTTTTATGTTCACCTCTTCATATTCCTCTGCGTCACAGTACAACCCTGTGTTAGAGAGCTCGCCAAGAACCACAGTCTGCGGCCTGAAACACAGAACACACTATAAAGATAAGATTCATAAAAATATGTGAGATGTGTTTCACACAGGGGCAGGGCCTCATTTTTGCCTGTAAGGTCAGTGTAAACATCTAAACCCCGAATACCTCGTCTGTGACTAAACATGGAGGTATGAGCATGCCGAGCTGTGATACGGTTCTTACATCATTAATAACCTGTATTACTTTACATTAAAGGTCTGTGACATTAACAGTTTGGGGAAGGTCCTGTCCTGTTCCAGCATAACTGGAAAATTTTATAGAGAACAATAAGTCTGTAGAACCAGACTAATCTCACCTCTGTGTTCTGTAGATGACCGTGAGGATCGCAAACGCAATGGCAACCAGCAGCCCGTAATCCAGCCCCAGCAGCACCGCAGCTGCAAACGCCACCAACCAGATGCCCTGAGCAGAGAGAACGATCAACATCTGATCAGCAGAAGTTTGGACATGACCACTTGTATGGGGGGGGGCAGATACACCCAGGACAGGACACCAATCTATCACTGAACACACTCACACACACTCTATATGGGGCAATTTAGAGAACTCAATTGACTTGACCATGTTTTTGGACTGTTTTTGGACTGAACCCGGAGGAATGCCGAGTGGACACAGGGAGAACATGTAAACTCCATCCAGATGGGGATTCGAACCAGGAATCCCTAGTGCTGAGAGGAGAACATGCGAAACCACTAAGCCACCATGCCCCCCCAAACAGAACATTAATGAAAGTAAACGCATTTTCATTTTGATATTGTAAAAAAAATATTCATCCTCTCACTCTAAATAAAAGTGGAACATTTTAGTTATTTTGGAGCAAAGTCCTTCACTCGTCTTGTAAGTCAAATAAAGTGTAAAAACAGAAACTATCTAATGTAGATGATGTTTCTTTTTCAAACCTCCATCGCGATCGACCCTATTGGGCTCCTCTGGTTTACAGTATATTCAGGACTCTGCCTCACAGATTGACAGTTCATCATCTGATGATGGCTCAGCATGGCATCACCGTCTGTTTAACTTCATTAACGAACTATGAGCAAACTTTCCTTCTTGTATTTCTTTGACACAAGACCACCCCCCATATTATGACCTCATTATGTACTGATTGAAGCTCTTTATGCTGAATAACTGACTTATTTGTGTTGTTCAGATTGCACTTCTTGGGATCAGATCTGGTTTACAGTTCAGACTTCTCCACCTTCTGCCCATCTGATCAGTCTGCATGGTGGCGTCATGGTTCCAGTGATCCGATTTCTAATTAATTAATACTCACCAATTCGATTTTGCTGGTTCTCCATAAAGTGGGGATATCCCGGAGCTGGCGGAACATGCCCAGAAGATTCACCATGATGATGGCAGCCAACACAGTCTGGTACAGGAGAGGAAAGAAAGTAGAATTAGAACAAAGACTGTTCCTCTAGCCCAGTGCTTCTCAAATAGTGGGGCGCATAACAAGAAATCACAGAGCAAGTGATATTAAGTGTACTGAACAAACCCTCAAGAGACAATATGGAGAAATATTTAACAGAGATGGCGGAGAGAAAGGCGGAGATAATGAGAGCAACAAAAGTCAACCGAAAACTAAATGTCGAAGTGTATGTAGCGCTTGGCTTCACTAAGGTGAAGAAAGGCCGGTGTGTCTCCTGTGTCTTAAATGTTCTATTTTTCCTAGGGGGGACTTAACAAAAAATTATTAAGAATTACTGCTCTAGCCCCATCTCAACATCCAACCCTCCACCTGGTTTATTCCTGCTTCAGTAAAGAGCTCAGGTTCCAGTGCACAAGTTTACTACAATCAATAAAGTGATATGATCTATAAACTCCATCCACTCCATCATTTCTATTAGAGCTGGACTCAACAACTCCTCTTTAACCTCAAGCTGCTAAAACCCATTCCACTCTGAGAACATGTCCAAGAAGGCATCAGTGTGTGAATCAGGGCTGTGTAATGAGACATGTCCCAAAGTCATCCCACACCGAAGCCGCTCCGCCCAAATACAGTGCTGTGCATTTACAGTTTATTGTAGCGCTGCCACCTACTGGAATGAGTTGACTTAATAGACTCCAGAAAAAAAAAACATCTAACTAAGTGTTTAAAAGTTCCATTTAATATTTAATTTGAAAAAAGGTTGGCCACCTCTAGTGCTAGGGAGTTCTCACTGTATCTGCATGGATTTTCTCCTGTCACCTTCCACAGTCCAAAAAACATGAATTCAAGGTGAATTGGTTGCTCTAAATTGCCCCTATCGAAATTGCATGCGTGTATGTGTGTGCCCAGCGATGGACTGGCACCATTTTCTTTGTGTCTCTGCTCAGTGCCCGAAACCTTCTCCACTAGATTTTGTGTACATTTTTGTGCCATTTCTGCACATTTAGGCAGTATATGGATTATGTCATTTATATCGTTTTAATTAGGTTATATAAGTATTTTCAGGGGGCGGCACAGTGGCTTAGTGGTTAGCACGTTCGCCTCTCAGCGCTAGGGATTCCGGGTTCGAATCCCCATCTGGGTGGAGTTTCCATGTTCTCCCCGAGTCTGTGTGGGTTTCCTCCAGGTTCTCCGGTTTCCTCCCGCAGTCCAAAAACATGGAACAAGTTAATTGAACTCTCAAAATTGCCCCCTATAGAGTGTGTCTGTGTGAGTGAGTGTGTGCCCAGCGATGGATTGGCGCCCTGTCCTGGGTCTATCTGCCCAGCGCCCGAGACGTTCTCCCCTGGATGGGCATTAGGAACCCCACCGCGACCCTAATAGAGGATAAGCGGAAGGTAATGAATGAAAAAGTATTTTCAGGCGCAGCACGGTTTCCTTCCACAGTCCAAAAACATGGAACAAGTCAATTGAGTTCTCTAAATTGCCCCATATAGAGTTCTCTAAATTGCCCCATATAGAGTGTGAGTGAGTGTGTGCGATAGATTGGCGCTCTGTCCTGGGTGTATCTGCCCAGCGCCCAAAACGTTCTCCCTGGATGGGCATGGGGAACCCCACCGCGACCCCAATATAGGATGATAAAGCGGAAGATAATGGATGGATGGAAGTATTTTCAGGTTAATGTGACGTAGAAAGTTCAGGATTTTCTCAGTTGATGTTTCAAATAGGCTTTGCAGATGGTTGCGTCCAAAGAATTAAGCTTAAGGTGAAACATGTGTGGCATTACATGTTCAACAACCCTCACAGAATCATCACAAAGCAACTTAATTTTAAAACATTAACAATAATATTGACCATGACCCATCATCATCATCATCATCATCATCACTTACCTGAGGTAACGGCTGAAAAACAAACCCTATCGCCAAAATCACCAACAGGACAAGAAGAGACGCCAATAATCCAGCAATCTATAAAACACACACACACACACACACACACACACACACACAGCAGGAGTTGAATGTTATCTTTATGGCAGTAAGATAAGGTCACACCTTAAACACCCAGCAGCTCATTCACATTCTTACAGCAGGATTCAAAACCATATCTATGGTAATAAAACTCTCCCACCTGCCACCCATCTTGTTATCTACACATCCAAATGTATGTGGACACTCCATCACACAGACTAATGTGAAGTACAGTCAGGAATCATTTAAAAGAAAGGGTCAGAAGACTTCTGGAACCTTAAAAGGTGTTTGGACTAGTTTCCATCAGACCTGAAACAGGATAGGGTCTTCCCCAAACTGTTGTAAAGTTAACAAATCTAATCTAGAAAGTATTAAAATATATATATTTTTTTTTTACAGTACGCAGTCCTCCAGATGACAGAGCTTTTAATTAAAGACAGTTGAACCTGGAACCTGTCGACTAAAGGAACCAGAGGAGGAACCATCCTTTAGAGTTACACCATGAGGGAGTTTCATCCATCCATTATCTTCTGCTTTATCCTCTATTAGGGTCATGGGGGGGTTCCCCATGCCCATCCAGGGGAGAATGTTTCGGGCGCTGGGCAGATACACCCAGGACAGGGGGGGCAATCTATCACTGGGCACACTCACTCACACAAACACACACTATATGGGGCAATTTGGAGAACTCAATTGACTTGATCCATGATTTTGGACTGTGGGAGGAAACCCACGCGGACACGGGGAGAACATGGGAACTCCACCCAGATTGGGATTCAAACCTGAATCCCCAGCACTGAGAGGAGAACATGCCAACCACTAAGCCACCATGCCGTCCTGAGTGAGTTTTAATGAAACAGAAATAAATACATGTTTTGTGTTTACATACTAGGGGCGCCACAGAAGATTAGTAGTTAAAAAATTTGCCTCTCAGCACTAGGGATTCTCGGTTCGAATCCCCATCTGGATGGAGTGTCCACGTGGGTTTCCTCCGGGTTCTCCGGTTTTCTCCCTCAGTCCAAAAACATGGATCAAGTCAATTGAGTTCTCCAAATTGCCCCATATAAAGTGTGTCTGTGTGAGTGAGTGCGTGCCCAGCGATAGATTGGCATCCTGTCTTGGGTGTATCTGCCCAGCACCCGAGATGTTCTCCCCTGGATGGACATGGGGAACCCCCTGCGACCCTAATAGAGGATAAAAGTGTAAGATAATGAATGGATGGATACTAGGGGCGGCACGGTGGCTTAGTGGTTTAGCACGTTCTCCTCTGAGCACTAGGGATTCCCGGTTCGAATCCCCATCTGGGTGGAGTTTCATTGTTCTCCCCGTGTCCGCGTGGGTTTCCTCCGGGTTCTCCGGTTTCCTCCCACAGTCCAAAAACATGGATGAAGTCAATTCAATTCTCCAAATTGCCCCATATAGAGTGTGTGCCCAGAGATAGATTGGCGTCCTTTCCTGGGTGTATCTGCCCAGCGCCTGAGACGTTCTTCCCTGGATGGGCATGGGGGGGACCCTAATAGAGGATAAAGCGGAAGATAATGGATGAATGAATATAATTCTCTAGATGTGTGAGTTCATTTATTAACAAATCTGCACACAGCCGGATTCATTAACAGAATGTGTGCAATGCATTATGGGAGTTTCAATGAAACCTTTCACATGGTTCTCCGTCTGTAGAGGAGCCGGTTCTTCTGGTTCATGTGGTTCATTGAGAGCAGATCCATGTTAAAGGTGTTCATGTTGTTTACCTGAGTCTTTCCGCCGGTACTCTCCTGTACGAGGCTGCGAGACATGGAGCAGGTGACGACGAAGGTGTGAAAGAACGAACCGATGAAGTTACATAAACCCAAAGCGATCAGCTCCTGCAGCCAATCAGAAACAAGAACTCTCACTGCTGCAGTCATGACAAGGACCAATAACATCACATCTAAATAAAACAAGAACACTCCTACAGGCGGCACGGTGGCTTAGTGGTTTAGCATGTTCTCCTCTCAGTGCTAGGGATTCCCGGTTCGAATCCCAACCTGGGTGGAGTTTCCATGTTCTCCCCGTGTCCGCGTGGGTTTCCTCCCACAGTCCAAAAACATGGATCAAGTCAAGTGAGTTCTCCAAATTGCCCCATATAGAGTGTGTACGCGTGCGTGTCTGTGTGAGTGAGTGTGTGCCCAGCGATAGATTGGTGCCCTGTCCAAAAACATGGATCAAGTCAAATGAATTCTCCAAATTGCCCCATATAGAGTGTGTGTATATATATATATATATATATATATATATATATATATATATATATATATATGAGTGTGTGTCCAGTGATGGATCGGTCCCCTGTCCAGGGTGTATCTGCCCAACGCCCGAAACGTTCTCCCCTGGATGGGCATGGGGAAGCCCCCAGCGACCCAAGTAGAGGATAAAGCAAAAGATAATGGATGGATGAATGGTAGAACATGTCCTCTACACCCCAATCCTACTGCCACCTAGATGCCCATCCCATCATTTAAACTACCTCTGTGAACATTCATCTTACCTCATACATCCAATATATCTCCATGGCAAAAAATTTAATCAAATCCATAACTACAAACATATTATAATCATCCATCCATCCATTATCTTCCGTTTAATCCAATATTGAGAACGTTTCGGGTGCTGTGCAGATAGACCCAGGACAGGGCGCCAATCTATCACTGGGCACACACTCACTTACACAAACACACTCTATATGGGGCAATTTGGAGAACTCAATTGACTTGATCCATGTTTTTGGACTTTGGGAGGAAACTCCATCCAGATGGGGATTCAAACCTGATGTTAAACACTAAGCCACCGTGCCGCCCCATATTAAAATCAATAAAATTAAATAAGGGTTCAGGTCTCAAAAAGTGCATACTAGAGATGCACTTTCTATTATACTAGAGATTCAAGGATTTTTATTCTCACGTCACCTAGTACTGGGGTACTGGTGAGTGAAAAACTTATGAACAAGCGCCCACAACTGGGCAAAAAAAGCGATATTTACAAATATAAGAAAGAAATATACAATGAATTTGAAATAAATTAAAAATATAAAAAATTTAAAATATGAGATATGAGAAGGGTATGGAAGAGGGTGTATGTAGGAGTGTATGTGGGTGCTGTTGCAGTAAAGTGCAAGGTGCGGTGTGTATGTAGGTGGTAATTGTCCGAGTATAAGCAGTTCACAGTTCTATTGGCTGTTCCTTAGTCTGGTTGCCTGTGGGAAGAAGCTGTTTCTAAACTGGCTGGTTCTGGTCTTTAAGCTTCTCCACCCCACATTATGCTTTATAGAGCTTACATCCTCCCACATCCTCACGACCTTAATGTGCATCACTCAACCGAAATGTCACCTGGTTTCCGTCCACACTATATCCATACTTCAGAGCAAAGATCTTAGCCAAGGAGATTCCGATGGAGAAGCCCACAATGGCGATGGCGACGGCGTCTGCCACCAGGTTCTTCAGGATACTGAAATCTGGAACAACGGGGGGCAGCAGCCTTACAGCCAAAACGTAAAGGAGAGAGTTAGACTGTGTTTGTGTCTGTAAGACGCAAAATGAGCAGCACTTGAACGCACCCTGCAGGGATATCGCCCACCACTTCAACCTTGTAGTTCTCGAACAGACCCATTCCATACGAGACCCCGGTGGAGACCAGCACCTTGATCGGGACAACACAGATATGCAAGGAGACACAATGAGACGCAACAAGACACGTGAATGTCGACTTTGGGACGAGGTAATGTGTCTAAAAATGCCATATCAGCAGCATATTGGATAGATTACGACAATGAAAGGTTTTGTGACCAAGCCTCACAGACTTAAATCACTGTCTTTATTCAAATGGCTTCCAAAAAGCAAAGTATTTTAGTTGGTGGGATCCTTTCAAACAGTTCTTTGATATTTTCAACCATATTAAATCATGGTTGATTGGCTGGGTTTTACAACCCTGGGACGTCATCCTGTTCACACGGAGCGTCCATCTTCCTGCACAACCACACCCACTGCTTCACAACGTTCAACGCACTGAAGCTCTGAAGAACCTTACCACGATGATCTCCCCGGGGATGGGGATGGGCAGCTTCTTCTTGAAGCGCTCATTAAGGTCTTTGACGATATACAGGAAGACAATGCAGATGAGTCCTACCACCAGAGTGCTGATGTTCGTGCTCTCGATTACTTTAAACACCCCAACAAGACTCTGCACAGAAAGAGAGAGAGAGTTATACCTGCATTAGACCCCAATGAGACCCCCCCCTCCCAACCCCAACCCTTAAAGCAGCGCTTCTCAAATAGTGGGGCGCAGTGGTAGGTTTGTGGTTAAGAAACCAGCAGTTCCCCATCCCACCAAGTACAATGGCTGAAGGCACCCATTCCAATTGCTCCCAGAGCGCCGTCTACAGGCCTGTCCACTTCTTTGGGCACGTGTGCTCACTTCAGTCAGTGTGTGTGACGCTGATCGGGCGCGGTAGGTCAGTGGTTAGGGCAGTCCTTCTCAAATAATGTGGTGCCTGGGGGGGGCGCATAAGATATCACAGAGCAAGTGATATTAAGTGTACTGAACAAACCCTCAAGAGACAACATGGAGAAATATTTAACAGAGACGGCGGAGAGAAAGACGGAGAGACGAAGATAATGAGAGCAACGAAAGTTAAAACGAGGAAACATGATGAAGTGTATGTAGCGCCTGGCTTCACTGTAACTGAGGTGGAGACGAAGAAAGACCGGTGTGTCTCCTGTGTCTTTAAATGTTGGCAGCGGACAGCGTGAAGCCAAATAAATGAAGACGTCTCTTAAAGACATTACACCTCGATCACCCTGATAACTGCTTGAGTTTTTAATCGTAACCGTGACGCGTAGAGCAGCGATCATCCCACTTTATGAAAGTTACTTCAGAAAAGCTGTGCTGCAAAACGGACACGTTGGAGACATTAGTTCTGACTTCATTATTTTGATTTAAAAAAAAAAAAAAAGCACAAATTGTTTTGTATGTTAAAGTCTTAATAAATTGAGCTCCTGAATTAATGTTGCTGATGAATTTGAATTTATTATTATTCATTCATTCATTATCTCCCGCTTTATCCTCTATTAGGGTCGCGGTGGGGTTCCCCATGCCCATCCAGGGGAGAACACCTCGGGCGCTGGGCAGATAGACCCAGGACAGGGCGCCAATCCATCGCTGGGCAAATTTATTTTTATTCATTTTGAATATATATATATTTTTTGTTTTTAATTTAATTTTTTATTCATTTTTTCATTATCTCCCGCTTTATCCTCTATTAGGGTCGCGGTGGGGTTCCCCATGCCCATCCAGGGGAGGACGTTTCGGGCGCTGGGCAGATACACCCAGGACAGGGCGCCAATCCATCGCTGGGCACACACTCACTCACACAGACACACTCTATATGGGGCAATTAGGAGAATTCAATTAACTTGATCCATGTTTTTGGACTGTGGGAGGAAACCGGAGAACCCGGAGGATACCCATGCAGACACGGGGAGAACATGGAAACTCCACCCAGATGGGGATTCGAACCGGGAATCCTTAGCGCTGAGAGAAGAACATGCTAAACCACTAAGCCACCGTGCTGCCCTAATTTAATTTGATTTTGTTTTTATTTCATTTCATGTTTCAGTATTAAATGTCGGTCAGTTCAAAAATGTTTGCGGTTTAAATAAGGATTTCATTCGTTTTGGTTCCAAACTAAAAAACAAAGTTAAGAAAATGATTCTTTGTTCTAAGTTGATCTATATTTCTTTCTTTCTTTTTCTTTATTGTTAATAAGGAGACATTGTTATAATAGAGCTGAACTTAGAACAAATTTATAGACAAATCATTCTACAGTGGGCGTGTAAAAATACTTTTTCATCCCATTTTGTCATGTACAGGGTGGTGGGGTGTGGTTGAGTGTGCGTGTGTGTGTGTGTGTGTGTGGGGGGGGCAAAATGTTTTCTTCTTCCTAGGAGGGGCTTAACAGAAAATAATTGAGAATCACTGCCTTAAAGCTTCATCACAGGGAGTAAAAAAATCATAGATCAGCTCAGAGGAATTTCAGCTCTGTTTTTAAACAAAGCTACAGAGAGAGTCTGAAGTCGGAGCTGCTCTCACACTGAGGAACACAGTTCTTACGTAAAGAACGGAGAAGGCGCCACTGTAGCGGCTGGTTTTAACTCCCAGCAGGTACTTGAGCTGTGAGACCAGGACGTGCACTGCCGCCGCCGTGGTGAAGCCTCGTACCAGAGGCTCGGTCAGATAAATCGCCACGAAGCCGAAGCGCAGCATCCCGAGCAGCAGCTGCACAGAGAAGTGTAAAGAAACATACAAAAATAAAAATAAAAATAAAAAAGTTCTTTTTACTACAGTCAACATTTCAACAATAAATAAAGTTTTTATATTCAGAAGTTGTGCCCAGCGATGGATTGGCACCCTGTCCTGGGTCTATCTGCCCAGCGCCCGAGATGTTCTCCCCTGGATGGGCATGGGGAACCCCACCGCGACCCTAATAGAGGATAAGCGGAAGATAATGAATGAATGAATGAATGAATATTCAGAAGTTTCATTAAGTTAAAAAAAAAATTATATATATATATATTTTTTTTAACTGAATGAAACTTTTGAATATTCATTCATTCATTCTCTCCCGCTTATCCTCTATTAGGGTCGCGGTGGGGTTCCCCATGCCCATCCAGGGGAGAACATCTCAGGCGCTGGGCAGATAGACCCAGGACAGGGCGCCAATCTATCACTGGACACACACTCACTCACACAGACATATATATATATATATATATATATATATATATACACACACACACACATATACACACACACACCGTATTTTCCGGACTATAAGGTGCACCTAGAAGCCTAAAATTTTCCCAGAATTCGGACGTGCGCCTTATAATCCGGTGCGCCTTATACGTGTACTGAGTTCCAAAATCTATAAAAGTATTGTTGTGCGACCGGGTGGTTTTTTCCACACATCACCGTCCCTGCTGACCTGTGACTCCGTGCATGCTCATCTCATGGAAGCGATGGATGATAGACGGCGAACGCACATTTACTAAAATTTGGAGGCAGCGGCGGGCGAGTTTGTTTGGGTTTTAACGCCATGAATCACCTTTCGGCCTTACTCATGGCAGAGGGTGGGTTGTTATTTATACAGTCTTATAATCTTACTATAAGGCTATAATTCAGCCTTTATTCCAATGTCTTTCAGAAATGTCATGAGCTTGGAAGTGTTTTTCGGACTTAGAGCTGTTTGTAAGCCGTGGGATATGTTCTGTTTCTTTCTGGTGTCTTTGTATTTATCGCATTCCAGGATTTTGTGCTTTATTGTGATGGTCTTATTACAGGTGTCACAGTGTGGTGGAGGTTCTCCCTTTAGGAGATGCTGGTGAGTTAATTTCGTGTGGCCTATGCGACATCTAGTCCATATTGTTTGGTCCTTTTTATTTCGAAGGTGTGTGATGGGTCCATTGTTTATGGCTGGGGCTATTTCGTGAAGTTTGTTGCGGCGGGTGAGTAACGCCACCGTCTGTGAATGGATTGTGGACGCCTGGGCTGAGGTTTCTGCTGTAACCGTTGTCCAAGCTTTCGCGAAAGCCGGCATCATTGCCGAACGGCCGCCTGGCGACGGGACGGACTCAGACATCGATGAGGGGGGACACCGGAGTGCTCGATAGTGAAACAGCTTCTTAATTCAGACACAGAAGACGAGGACGTTGATGGATTTGTGGGAGAAGAGTGATTAAAATAATGTGTGGTTTATCAAGTAGTAGAATAAACTTCAATTATAAATCACCGTTTTGCATCCTTTACTTTTCTTGTTGATCTTAAGTTTTAGCAAGTGCCTTATAATACGCTGCCGTACAGAATATGTACCGTACAGAAATAGAAGCCCTAATTCAGACTGCGCCTTATACGTGGGTCAAATACAGAAATAGACCCCGTAATTTAGACTGCACTTTATAATACGGTGCGTCTTATGGTCCGGAAAACACGGTGTGTATATATATATATATATATATATATATATATATATATATATATTCATTCATTCATTCATTCATCTCCCGCTTTATCCTCTAGTAGGGTCGCGGTGGGGTTCCCCATGCCCATCCAGCAGATAGACCCAGGACAGGGCGCCAATCCATCGCTGGGCACACACTCACTCACACACTCTATATGGGGCAATTTGGAGAATTCAATTGACTTGATCCATGTGTTTGGACTGTGGGAGGAAACCGGAGAACCCGGAGGAAACCCACGCTGACACGGGGAGAACATGGAAACTCCACCCAGATGGGGATTCGAACCGGGAATCCCTAGTGCTGAGAGGCGAATGTGCTAACCGCCCGTGTATGTAATGTATGTGTATGTATATATATATATATATATATATATAAATAAAAGGGCGGCACGGTGGCTTAGTGGTTAGCACGTTCGCCTCTCAGCGATAGGGATTCCCGGTTCGAATCCCCATCTGGGTGGAGTTTCCATGTTCTCCCCGTGTCTGCGTGGGTTTCCTCCGGGTTCTCCGGTTTCCTCCCACAGTCCAAAAACATGGATCAAGTTAATTGAATTCTCCAAAATGCCCCAGATAGAGTGTGTCTGTGTGAGTGAGTGTGTGCCCAGCGATAGATTGGCGCCCTGTCCTGGGTGTATCTGCCCAGCGCCCGAGACGCTCTTTCCTGGATGGGCATGGGGAAACCCACCGCGACCCTTTTTATGGCCACAAAACGGGGGCCATAAAAACAAACCTATCCAACATCCTTTAAGAATAAACTTTTGATAATGAGATTGGTTTTTAAGTCCAACATCAGTATCTGACCTCCAAAATCTTGTAGAAAGCCTTTTAGGAGAAGAGTGGGAACTGTTCCAAAATAATGTCAGCAGTCAATGTCTGAGCTCAAAAGTTCTGATGAAGGTAAAATAAAGCAGTACAGAACATCAGCTGTACTGAAGGGGGCACTGTACTGAAGGGGTTACCTGAATGAGTCCCACCATGGTGGTGAGCGCCGCAGCCACCTGCACTCTCCTGGCATCACGAGCCACCACGTCCACCTGCTCCGTCCCGTTAGTGCCGTTCAAAGGAAACATGGAGTCCGGAGCTTCTCTAAACGCCACGCTGCCAATCATCAGGCTGATCACCGCGAAGGTTCCTGTCAGCACGGAACACGAGACCATGACGACGAGATGTGCACTTCCTGTCTACATGCTGACCTCATCACTGTTAGAGCTCTGATTTATTTTCCACATTAAACAGGAAGTTTCATCAGTGTTCAGTTCTTTTATAAATGTTATTAAAAGGTTCCAGCTAATGAGATCTGTACTGACTGATGCTGCAGCAGAGTGTAAGGAGGTCCTACAGATGGGAAGCAGGGGGGGGTCCTTTATCAGAGTGACAGAAAATAAATTAGGGCGTGGCAGCAGGGAGACAGCAATTCAGGTGTCACTGGGACGATGGATGATGTAATAAGATGTTAAATGTCAAGGCAGCTGGGAGGAGGGAGGGGTGCAGTCAGGTTCCCCTCCTCAGGATTTAAAGCTCATCTGAGGAACAGCATGATCCTGAACTGTAACCAGAGCTCCAGAGTTCCCACAGAGACACAGAACTTTACCTAAATCAACCTGAAGTTCCCATGACCTCATCAGGTTTGTTTATATATATATATATATATATATATATATATATATATATATATATATATATATATATATATATATATATATATATATATATGACCATCCATCCAAGGGAGAACGTTTCAGGCGCTGGGGAGAAACGCCCAGGACACAACGCCAATCTATCACTGGGCACACACTCACTCTCACACTCTATATGGGGCAATTTGGAGAACTCAAATGACTTGATCCATGTTTTTAGACTGCAGGAGGAAACCGGAGAACCCAGAGGAAACCCATGCAGACACGGGGAGAACATGGAAATCCACCCAGATTGGGATTCGAACCGGGAATCCCTAGTGCTGAGAGGAGAACATGCTGAACCACTAAGCCACTGTGCCCCTATCTATCTATATATATATATATTATTCATTATCGTCCGCTTATCCTCTATTAGGGTCGCGGGGGTTCCCCATGCCCATCCAGGGGAGAATGTTTCAGGCGCTGGGCAGACACACCCAGGACAGGGGGCAATCTATCGCTGGGCACACACTCACACACGCTCTATATGGGGCAATTTGGAGAACTCAATTGACTTGATCCATGTTTTTCGACTGTGGGAGGAAACCCACGTGAACAGGGGGAGAACATGGAAACTCCACCCAGATGAGAATTCGAACCAGGAATCCCTAGTGCGCTGGGATATATATAAAAGTGTATATATATATATTTTTTTTTATTTATTGTAGTTTGTTTAAGGATGTTTTTTTCAGATAATCTGTAAACTAATGCACAATATTTAAATACTTTAGAGAAGAGAAAGACTTTTTAAACATAAAACCCTGTGTGTGTGTGTGTGTGTTCTATGAGGCAGAGTTCCGGTTCTGCGGTAAGGATTCTGAGGCGATTTACTTTACTCTGTGTAAACAGGTTTGGAGGGGGGTTCTTATCTCAGACACTGATGTTTATTCACCCTTCACCTTTAGCTGGGGCAGATTTCTGCTCCACTTCATGTTTGAACCCAACAGAGTCGTCGGTGTTCATTTTCTCACTGATTTAAGTTACAGGGTCATACGTCACACAGAGTGACCATTAACCTCCACTCCACAATCCCAGTATTGGACCAAAAACATGAGACGTGATAAACACTGAACTTTGAACAAAGTGCTGAACAATTCAATATCGCCTCTGGAGTCAGATAGAACACACGGCCTGAGAGACACCATGATACAGAGTGTGTGTGAGTGTGTGTGTGCGCTGTAGAAATGTTTTTAAAAAACATGTTTTTAGTGCGGGCGGCACGGTGGCTTAGTGGTTGAGCATGCTCGCCTCTCAGCACTAGGGATTCCCGGTTCAAATCCCCATCTGGGTGGAGTTTCCATGTTCTCCCCATGTCAGCGTGGGTTTCCTCTGGGTTCTCCAGTTTCCTCCCACAGTCCAAAAACATGGATCAAGTCAATGGAGTTCTCCAAATTGCCCCATGTAGAGTGTGTGTGTGTGAGTGAGTGTGTGCCCAGCGATAGATTGGTGCCCTGTCCTGGGTGGGTTTGCCCAGCGCCCGAGACATTCTCCCCTGGATGGGCATGGGGAACCCCACCCCTCGCGACCCTAATAGAGGATAAAGCAGAAGATAATGGATGGATGAATGTTTTCAGTGCCAAGTCATGTGTGTGATGATCCCATGTGCTCATTTACAATTTAGTAAAAGTTAATCTAACGGGGGGCGGCACGGTGGCTTAGTGGTTAGCATGTTCTCCTCTCAGCGCTAGGGATTCCCGGTTCGAATCCCCATCTGGGTGGAGTTTCCATGTTCTCCCCGTGTCTGCGTGAGTTTCCTCCGGGTTCTCCGGTTTCCTCCCACAGTCCAAAAACATGGATCAAGTCAATTGAATTCTCCAAATTGCCCCATTTAGAGTGTGTCTGTGTGAGTGAGTGTGTGCCCAGCGATGGATTGGCGCCCTGTCCTGGGTGTATCTGCCCGGCGCCCGGGACGTTCTCCCCTGGATGGGCATGGGGAACCCCACCGCGACCCTAATAGAGGATAAGCGGGAGATAATGAATGAATGAATAATCTAACGGTGGTGGTGGACTCACCGATGGAGATGTGTCTGGAGGTCCCAAAGAACGTGTAGAGCAGAACCGGATAGAACGAGGAGTAGAGCCCGAACACAGGAGGAACAGCTGCCAACATCGCATACGCTAAACCTGAGAGACAAAGAGACAGACATGATGTGGTAAAATATTAAGGTAATTAAGTTTTCTGTTTAATGACACAAAATGGGTGGATTAAACTTTTTTTTTTTTATATCTTTTGGGGCGGCACGGTGGCTTAGTGTTTAGCATGTTCTCCTCTCAGCACTAGGGATTCCTGGTTGAAATCCCCATCTGGGTGGAGTTTCCATGTTCTCCCCATGTCTGCATGGGTTTCCTCCGGGTTCTCCGGTTTCCTCCCACAGTCCAAAAACGTGGATCAAGTCAATTGAGTTCTCCAAATTGCCCCATATAGAGTGTGTCTGTGTGAGTGAGTGTGTGCCCAGTGATGGACTGGCGCCCTGTCCTGGGTCTTTCTGCCCAGCGCCTGAGACGCTCTCCCCTGGATGGGCATGGGGAACCCCACCGCGACCCTAATAGAGGATAAAGCGGGAGATAGTGAATGAACGAATATCTTTTGAGATGGTGATGGGATGAGAATTAAGGGTCGAACTGACCTTGAGGCAGCTGCATGACTCCGGTACTCAGACCTGAAATGATGTCCCCAAACAGGTTCTCCCTCACAGGGTAAGATGGCAGCCATGACAGTATGGGGAGGAGAGACAGAACCACAGACTTGGCTTTTTCAGACGAACAGCTGTGAGTGGAAAAGAAAAACCACAATCCATCTTATTTACTGAAGATCCGCCCTCATTAAACATTACATTAAAAGAAAAAACATTGTGAACAACAATTCAATCTTCGGCATCCTCATCCTCCACCTGAGGGTCACAACGCATGTCCACGTTCACGATAATCGTCTAATTCAGAGGACAAACCCTCGCCACGCTCCTAAAAATACTGCACATGTGAGACTACAGACCTGAGGGTTGAGCATCACAGTCGAACCTTTATCTTTGAGGATGGACGAATGCACGGGGTGGGTGGGGGGGATACTAAACTAAACTAAAAACCTGATATTACGGATATGAACGCAGACCATGGGAATGTTCATCTAGTTCACACTTCTGAAAGATTTGAATTATTTTATGGATAAGAAACACTAAGGTACTTTTATTCATTCATCCATCCATTATCTCCCTCTTTATCCTCTATTAGGGTCGCGGAGGGGTTCCCCATGCCCATCCTGGGGAGAGCGTCTCAGGCGCTGGGTGGATACACCCAGGACAGGGCGCCAGTCAATCGCTGGGCACACACACATTCTATATGGGGCAATTTGGAGAACTCAATTGACTTGATCCAAGTTTTTGGACTGTGGGAGGAACCCGGAGGAAACCCACACGGACATGGGGAAAACATGGGAACTCCACCCAGATGGGGATTCGAACCGGGAATCCCTAGCGCTGAGAGGAGAACGTGCTAACCACTAAGCCACTGTGCCGTGCCCAGGTACAATTTTTTTTTCATTCATTCATTATCTTCCGCTTTATCCTCTATTAGGGTCGCGGTGGGGTTCCCCATGCCCATCCAGGGGAGAACATCTCAGGCGCTGGGCAGATAGACCCAGGACAGGGCGCCAATCCATCGCTGGGCACACACTCACTCACACACACACACTCTATATGGGGCAATTTGGAGAACTCAATTGACTTGATCCATGTTTTTGGACAGTGGGTGGAAACCGGAGAACCCGGAGGAAACCCACACAGACACGGGGAGAACATGGAAACTCCACCCAGATGGGGATTCGAACCGGGAATCCCTAGTGCTGAGAGGAGAACATGCTAACCACTAAGCTACCGTGCCGCCCAGGTACTTTTGTTTTGAATAAAATAAAAATTCTCACCGACAGCGCTCAGCAACACTCTTCCTCCTGACGCTCTTTTCTTTGGGGTGCAGTAGTGTGGAGGTGATGTGCTGCTCGGTGAAGACGGGTCGCTCGAGCCGGTACACCGGCCCGCTGCGGGTTTCAGCATCGTTGATAACAGCAGCCATCACAACAAAGCAGGAGAACCATGACCATCAGTAGAACCCACGATGATGCTCCTTCTCCTCCCACTGATTTTACAATCACCTTCTTCTGTTTACAGGAAACCAGCAGAACACACACTGTACAGCTGTATGAAAACTCCAGCACATCCAAAAATCAACCCCCCCCCCCCATGTTAAAGCCTCCTCCTCATTTCACTGAGCCTCTGAACACTATCATAAATTATCACGACATGCCGTCTGTCCAGTGACCCATGTGCACAGCAACCTAACGTTCTACTTCATCTTTAATTTCAATCATCCATTCATTATCTTCCGCTTTTATCCTATATTAGGGTTGCGGGGGGGGAGGGAGGAGAACATTTCCCATCCAGGGGAGAACATTTCGGGCGCTGGGCAGATACACCCAGGACAGGGTGCCAATCCATCACTGGACACACACTCACTCACACACAGACACACTCTATATGGGGCAATGTGGAGAACTTAATTGACTTGATTCATGTTTTTGGACTGTGGGAGGAAACCGGAGAACCCGGAGGAAACCCACGCAGACACGGGGAGAACATGGAAACTCCACCCAGATGGGGATTCGAACCGGGAATCCCTAGCGCTGAGAGGAGAACATGCTAAACCACTAAGCCACCATTAATTGCCACCTCATCTTTAATTTCTTAGATAAATTCCATGCCTGTCCCAGAAAACATCGCAGCCTGTGTGAGTGGCATCACACACACACACACACACACACACACACACACACACACAGTCGAGTTTACCTACTTCCAGGGACACAGGGAGAACATGCACAACTACGCAGATAAATCCCTAAAGAACTTTCCCGGGCGGCACAGTGGTTTAGCATGTTCTCCTCTCAGCACTAGGAATTCCCTGTTCGAATCCCCATCTGGGTGGAGTTTCCATGTTCTCCCCGTGTCCGCATGGGTTTCCTCCGGGTTTTCTCCCACAGTCCAAAAACATGGATCAAGTCAATTGAGTTTTCCAAATTGCCCCATATACAGTGTGTTTATGTGTGTGGGTTTGTGTGTGTCCAGCGATAGATTGGTGTCCTGTCCCGGGTGTATCTGCCCAGTTCCCGAAATGTTCTCCCCTGGATGGGCATGGGGAACCCCCCCCACCCACGACCCTAATAGAGGATAAAGCGGAAGATAATGGATGAATGAATGTCGTCTGTCCAGTGACCCATGTGCACAGAAACCTAGATTTCTTCTTCACCTTTAATTTCTTAAAGAAATTCCAAGCCTGTCCAGGAAACATCACAGCCTGTGTGAGTGGCATCACACACAGCAAACACACACACAGTCGACTTCACCTACTTCCACAGACACAGTCCAAAACATGCACAACTACATAAAAAAAACCTTAACGAACTTTCAAAGGTACAACTTCACTGTTAATTTCTTACACAAATCCAAAGCCTGTCCTGGAAACACCTCAGCCCGTTTCCATGGACACAGGGAGAACATGCACAACTACACAGATAAATCCTTAAAGAACTTTCCCAATGTTCTACAGTTAGAAAGGCATAAAAATAAGTTGCTGATAAAGGATCTTGTGGTTTTAATAGTTTCTCTCATTAAAATAAGCTAAATGTTTTATAATGAGTTCTCCCCATGTCCGCGTGGGTTTCCTCCGGGTTCTTCGGTTTTCTCCCACAGTCCAAAAACATGGATGAAGTCAATGGAGTTCTCCATATTGCCCCATATAGTGTTTGTGTGGCTGTAAATGAGTGTGTGCCCAGTGATAGATTGGTGTCCTGTCCTGGGTGTATCTGCCCAGCGCCCGAAACGTCCTCCCCTGGATGGTCATGGGGGAACCCTCCCGCGACCCTAATAGAGGATAAAGCAGAAGATAATGGATGGATGGTTTTGTAATGAACATGGCAGAGTGAAGGAGGTTCCACTGTATTATTAAGTTGAAGTTATTTACTTACATAGTGCTTTTTACGACAGTACATTCTCAAAAAGCAGCTTTACAGAATGAAAACCCCCCGTTAAATCCCCCAAAGAGCAAGCCGAAGTGACAGTGGCAAGAAAAAACTCCCTGTTTTGTTGTTATTTTAAGGAAGAAACCTTGTGAGGACCGAGGCTCAGTGGGGGACTCGTCCTCCTTAAGCGGCCGGCAGCAGTAACAGGGTAGGACAGCCATGTACATGGTAAACATGTAACAAACAGTCCAAAAACATGGATCAAGTCAATTGAGTTCTCCAAATTGCCCCATATAGAGTGTGTTTGTGTGTGCCCAGCGATGGATTGGCGCCCTGTCCTGGGTGTATCTGCCCAGCGCCCGAAACGTTCTCCCCTGGATGGGCATGGGGAACCCCCCCCCCCCATGCCCATCCAGGGATGGATGGTGTGTGTGTGTGGCAGAATTTAAGAATAGGTAAGGCGTGTGAGTGGTAATCACACAACGTGGGGGGGTCTGGGGGGGGGGGGGGGCACGTGACCTCTTCGTTTTGGACACTGTCAAAAGGTCACGAGGTTCGTGGTGAGGGGACAATACGGAAGAGGGACGTCTCTGAGGACACTGTTCTAATGATCTCTCTGATCTCCGCGCGCTCTCAGGGGGTTAAACACCGGGGTCACGGAACTACCCCCGTGGAACCTTACCCCCGTGGAACTTTACACCCGTGGAACTTTCCACCCGTGGAAGTGATAGAAGTTAAAGTCCCAGCCAGATGTGCGGCGGGTATGGTGTGTGTGTGTGAGCGGCAGACAGAATGGGTGAGGCGTGTGAGTGTGAGAGTAATCACACAACGTGGGGGGTCTGGGGGGCCACGTGACCTCTTCATTTTGGACACTGTCAAAAGGTCACGAGTAAAAGAGGACGGTTCGTGGTGAGGGGACGATACCGAAGAGGGACGTGTCTGAGGACACTGTTCTAACGGTCTCTCTGATCTCCGCGCGCTCTCAGGGGGTAAACACCGGGGTCACGGAACTACCCCCATGGAACTTTACACCCCTGATCTAAAGGTCCCCTCTCTGTCTGGTCGAAGGGCAGAACGAAGTGTGGCCGGTGTGCGAGGTCATCACACAACGTGGGGGGTCTGGGGGGAGCCACGTGACCTCTTTGTTTTGGACACTGTGAAAAGGTCACGCGTGGAAATAAACAAGCAGAGAAGACGGTCCGTGGTGAGGGGACAAGTTCAGAGGAAGCTCGGATCTAAACGGAGCGCCGCCATGAGGCGCGTGAGGAACGTCCCGCCCGCGCGCTCTCAGGGGGTAAACACCGGGGTCACGGAACTACCCCCGTGGAACCTTACCCCCGTGGAACTTTACCCCCGTGGAACTTTACCCCCGTGGAAGTGATAGAAGTTAAAGTCTCAGCCAGGTGTGCGGCGGGCATGGTGTGTGTGTGTGTGTGTGTGTGTGTGTGTGCGTGTGTGTGTGTGGGGGGGGGGGGGTCTGGGGAGCCATGTGACGTCTTCATTTTGGACACTGTGAAAAGGTAATGAGTTCGTGGTGAGGGGACGATACCGAAGAGGGACGTCTCTGAGGACACTGTTCTAATGATCTCTCTGATCTCCGCGCGCTCTCAGGGGGTAAACACCGGGGTCACGGAACTACCCCCGTGGAACTTTACACCCCTGATCTAAACGGAGCGCCGCCATGAGGCGCGTCGGGGTCACGGAACTACCCCCGTGGAACTTTACACCCGTGGAAGTGATAGAAGTTAAAGTCCCAGCCAGGTGTGCGGCGGGTATGGTGTGTGTGTGTGTGTGTGCGTGTGTGTGTGTGTGTGTGTGTGTGTGCGGCAGAATTAAAGAATGGGTGAGGCGTGTGAGTGTGAGAGTAATCACACAACGTGGGGGGTCTGGGGGGCCACGTGACCTCTTCGTTTTGGACACTGTCAAAAGGTCACGCGTGGAAATAAACAAGCAGAGAAGACGGTCCGCGGTGAGGGGACAAGTTCAGAGGAAGCTCGGATCTAAACGGAGCGCCGCCATGAGGCGCGTGAGGAACGTCCCGCCCGCGCGCTTTCAGGGGGTAAACACCGGGGTCACGGAACTACCCCCGTGGAACTAACTTTACACCCCCGTGGAACTCACACCTGTGGAAGTGATAGAAGTTAAAGTCGAGGCATGGTGCGGCGGGCATGGTGTGTGTGTGTGTGTGTGTGAGCGGCAGAATAAAGAATGGGTGAGGCGTGAGTGGAGGAGGTGGAGGCTCAGCTCTTACCCGTCGGAGGTCCGGCAGACGGATGGAGAGCTGAGGAGACCCGCAGCCGAGGAGCAGAAGCTGTGGCTCCACATCCACTGCCTCCTGTCGCTCTTTAGCTGCACGACCACCTGACCTTCTTACACAAGCCAACCAACCCGCGCCTCATGGTCACATGTCAGCACCCCACTGCGCGCTGAATCATGGGAAACGTAGTCTTATTATACTTTATGACCGCTCACGCTCTTAACAGCACTATATGACTCTTTATGGACATGAAACCTCATCCATCTCATGAATGGACATATCAATAATCGTGATGATGTCAAGACATCAATTTATCTAATACAACTATTTAAAATAAATAGTTTTCAAAAATATATCATTTAGATGTGATCAAATTATATATTTGTGATCTTCATTTTAAAAGCATTATTTTGTGCTGTGTGTGAACCAAATTTCATTTGATTTGGATAAATAAAGCGGAAGAAATTATTTTCTACATGAATCCGCACTGGGTTCAGTTTATTCATTAAACTTATATTAATTCGAAAAAACGAGATAAAAATTCATTGTTCAAGTCATTATGCTGAGATATATATATTCATTCATTCATTCATTATCTTCCGCTTATCCTCTATTAGGGTCGCGGTGGGGTTCCCCATGCCCATCCAGGGGAGAACGTCTCGGGCGCTGGGCAGACAGACCCAGGACAGGGCGCCAATCCATCGCTGGGCACACACTCACTCACACACACACACTCTAAATTGGGCAATTTTGAGAATTCAATTAACTTAATCCATGTTTTAGGACTGTGGGAGGAAACCGGAGAACCCGGAGGAAACCCACGCAGACACGGGGAGAACATGGAAACTCCACCCAGATGGGGATTCGAACCGGGAATCCCCAGCGCTGAGAGACGAATGTGCTAACCACCAAGCCACCGTGCCGCCGAGATATATATACTTAAAAAAATTTTTTTTCTATTTAAAGGCCCATGTCTGCGTGGGTTTCCTCCGGGTTCTCCGGTTTCCTCCCACAGTCCAAAAACATGGAACAAGTTAATTGAATTCTCAAAAAAAATTCCCCCCTATAGTGTGTGTCTGTGTGAGTGAGTGTGTGCCCAGCGATGGATTGGCGACCTGTCCTGGGTCTATCTGCCCAGCGCCCGAGACGTTCTCCCCTGGATGGGCATGGGGAACCCCACCGCGACCCTAATAGAGGATAAGCGGGAGATAATGAATGAATGAATTAATATTTAAAGGCGAGGCAAAAATTAAATTTCACTAAATCAAATACACCCTGATTTGAACGTTTAGAAAAAACTGTAATGTTTCAACGTTTCCACAAGAGGGAGACAAATACTACAATTAAACGTCCTCCTCCGATCACACGAGCTTTTAAAATCTGGAACTATCCATCCATCCATTATGTTCCGATTTATCCTCTATTAGGGTCCGGGGGGGGCGGGGGGGGTTCCCCATGCCCATCCAGGGGAGAACGTTTCGGGCGCTGGGCAAATACACCCAGGACAGGGGGCAATCTATCGCTGGGCACACACCTACACAAAAACATAGAACTCAATTGACTTTATCCATGTTTTTGGACTGTGGGAGGAAACCAGAGAACCCGGTGGAAACCCACACGGACACGGGGATGACATGCAAACTCCACCCAGATGAGGATTCGAACCGGGAATCCCTAGTGCTGAGAGGAGAACATGCTAACCACTAAGCCACCGTGCCGCCGTGTTCAGTACAATGTATTCTTCTAAATTCTTACGTGACTTATGTGAATGACATTCTGTTTAATGTTCTGATCATGTGACTGGTTTTATCCAGAAACCCAGATGTGACAGGACCAGGGTGTAATGTATGTTGGTTTAGTAGGTTAAGTTTAGATAAACTAAAACCAAACTTTCAAATTCAGACTGAACCTTCTTAAGCTTTATTTGGTATT
>JAFMOD010001303.1:282663-317763 GCA_019802435.1 Corydoras maculifer | reverse complement strand
GTTCGCCTCTCAGCGCTAGGGATTCCCGGTTCGAATCCCCATCTGGGTGGAGTTTCCATGTTCTCCCCGTGTCTGCGTGGGTTTCCTCCGGGTTCTCCGGTTTCCTCCCACAGTCCAAAAACATGGATCAAGTTAATTGAATTCTCAAAATTGCCCAATTTACAGTGTGTATGTGTGAGTGAGTGTGTGCCCAGCGATGGATTGGCGCCCTGTCCTGGGTCTATCTGCCCAGCGCCCGAGATGTTCTCCCCTGGGGAACCCCACCGCGACCCTAATAGAGGATAAGTGGAAGATAATGAATGAATGAATGAATATATATATATATATATATATATATATATATATATATATATATATATATATGTGTGTGTGTGTGTGTGTGTGTGTGTGTGTGTGTGTGTGTGTGTGTGTGTGTATTCGAGTGTGTGTGTGTGTGTGTGTATGCAAGGCCAAAACACAAGGAACTATATTTGGTACTATGTCACAAACAACAAGCTTTTTTTATACAACATTTGAATAGACTGTAGTCAATGGTGGTGCAGTGGTTTAGCTCAGAGAAAAAAGTCTTGGATCAGGATAACAGACGGGTCAGTCACGGCCCTTTCACAATAAAATGTTTTCTCTGGTTTTGTGTAAATTTTCTTCTACAACTAGAAGATGAATAGGACTTTAATCCCAGTTGTGCTAATCATCAGTTTACCTAGTAACT
Organism: Corydoras maculifer; assembly: GCA_019802435.1. Classification (NCBI taxonomy): domain Eukaryota; kingdom Metazoa; phylum Chordata; class Actinopteri; order Siluriformes; family Callichthyidae; genus Corydoras; species Corydoras maculifer. The sequence goes on along the minus strand of JAFMOD010001303.1, from coordinate 317,054 downwards.
ACAAAAGGACACAGACAGAGAACATGCAAACTCCACACAGCAAGGACCTGGACCACGAGCATTAAAAGCACCAGCCACTGCACCACTGATATGCAAACTGCAGAGAGATGAATAAAATAATTGTAAAAAGTTCAAACATTCAAATATAATAAGACATGATACAATAAAAATGTATATATATAAAAGTATGTGGACACCAGTTATTAATTAAAAAACAACATATAGACAATAAATTATCTTTTACAACAGACTGAAAGCTGATCAAACTCCAAAATAATATTAGTGTTTCTGTGGGACACAGGACAATTACCCAATTACAGGAAAGGTGTTCACATACAATTAAATATACATATTATACATAACCTAATTAAATGCAGAGGTTCTACTTGTGTCTCCATAAATGACTCCATTGTGTTATGTCTCATTTAAGAAACACACGTCCATCTTGTTGCTTCCTCCATTTCACAGTGACATTCATTCCAAGCACTTTCAATTTTACTTTAATCTTAAGAACAGAATATAAAAAGAAAATAAAAATGTTAATTCATTCACAAGTGCATCAGTAGTTCTGTTAGTACTAAACTATAATGAGAACCCACCATCTCCAACATTGAGTTCATTGTAGCATCATTTACATTTTGATTGGATTGAACCTTCACTTTCACTATCTGCTGCTGTCCTGTGATGACTGAGGAGAGAAACAGAGTTGGATCAGATTCAATCTGAGTCCTTATATCAGATTAATTTAGTGTGTAGAACTGAAATGAGCTGTAACTCACTTCCATAGCAGAAGAAAACATTCAGGTTTGAACATGGAGCATCATATGTTCCACTTCTACTAAAATACCCACAGTCATTAGGTCCTGCGGTATAACCGGGTTGTCCATTCAGCCATGGACCATAAGACATGGGACTCCGATCAGACCACCTCCAGATATCACTGTTCAGTCCGATCCACACAAGGAAGTTAGCGGTCATTCCATGTAATACCGAGTTCTCTGTTGCATCTGGAATGCTGGCCAAATCTGTGTGATGCTGCCTGCAGTAGGTCTGAGCCTGAATCCAAGTGTAACCCATTTGGTAATAGAAGTACCTGTTGTTTCCTGTGTACCTGTCTGGATATAATATTTCAATTAAAAATACTTATATTTTAAACTTTTAATTTCTACCCAAAATAGTTCATTTAAAAGAACTTACTATCAAAGCACATAAACTGAAATGTGCTAGAACACGGATAGTTCCACCAGCCATTTGGATGTATGGCAGCACATGGGTAAAAAGTGCCGCTACTCAGAATCCAGAACTTTGGATTTACGACCTCCTGATTTCCAAGGGACCAGCGCCAGCTGAGATACAGACCAACCCAACCACCGGAGCCCAGTTTGTTAAGTTTGACCACATCATCAGCGCTCTCGATGGTAACTAGGTCTTGGTGATTAGCCCGACAGTAAGTCTGTGCATCGTTCCAGGTTTTGGTCTGTTGGATCAGATAGAACCTACGAGGTACAGAAACCAGGACTGGAACCAAACCTATAAATAAAGTTTGACATTTTACAGACAGAACAATACAAGCTGCAGAACAGACCACATTTTATGGTAATTTTATAAAGAAGTTAAAAATAAACCTGAATATTTTAAAAGCTAAGTTTTAATTACACAAAGAAATTTATGGACAAAGGTGACTACGACAAGTATTCATTCATTATCTTCCGCTTTATCCTATACAAGGGTCGTGGGGGGGGGGTTTCCCATGCCCATCCAGGGGAGAACGTTACAGACGCTGGGCAGATACAACCAGGACAGGGTGCCAATCCATCGCTGGGCACACACTCACTCACACAGACACACACACTCAAACACACTCTATATGGGGCAATTTGGAGAACTCAATTGACTTGATCCATGTTTTTGGACTGTGGGAGGGAACCGGAGAATCCGGAGGAAACCCACGCAGACACGGGGAGAACATAGAAACTCCACCCAGATGGGGATTCGAACCGGGAATCCCTAGTGCTGAGAGGTGAACGTGCTAACCACTAAGCCACCGTGCCCCCATGATAAGTATTCACGTCTCTGTTGTTTCTTGGTGTTCAGAAGAGCTTTGTGATGGGCCTTGTGTTTATATTTGTTTTTGTGTTTGTCTCCGTTTGTGGTCATCCAGGGTGGACGGCAAAGTAAGAATTTCATTGTGTAGGGAAACATAAATTACCGTGCACATGACAATAACGCTTTGACTCTTGAATCTTGTATTTTTAACTTTTGTGTTTGGCGACCTCTTGTGATGCTTAGTGGTAATGACCGGAGACTCATTATAAAATCAATCAGAATTAAAGGAAGCAGCCCTCCAGCCTGTCTGCTATTTCATGTCAGTTTTTTGCCCGTTAACGTCCTGTTCGTGAACTTTTATGCAAATACGTCTCAGAATACATAATTTAATTTTTTTTACAAATAAATTGTGGCAGGTGGGCGGCACGGTGGCTTAGTGGTTAGCACGTTCGCCTCTCAGCACTAGGGATTCCCGGTTCGAATCCCCATCTGGGTGGAGTTTCCATGTTCTCCCCGTGTCTGCGTGGGTTTCCTCCGGGTTCTCCGGTTTCTTCCCACAATCCAAAAACATGGCTCAAGTAAATAAATAAATAAATAATAAATTGGGTCATTTAGCAGACACTTTTATCCAAAGCGACTTACAAGTTGAGCACAGGGTTAATCACAACATCCCTGGAGCAATGAGGGTTAAGGGTCTTGCTCAAGGACCCACACTGGTAACTTCAATGGACCTGGGATTTGAACCCACAACCTTCAGATTGATAGCCCAACACCCTGACCACTGAGCTAACCCGCCCAGTCGGGATCAAGTCAATTGAGTTCTCCAAATTGTCACATATAGAGTGTGTGTGTGAGTCTGTGTGTGTGAGTGTGTGTCCAGTGATAAATTGGCGCCCTGTCCTGGGTGTATCTGCCCAGCGCCCGACACGTTCTTCCCTGGGTGGGCATGGGGACCCCCCCCCCCCCGCAACCCTAATATAGGATAAAGCGGAAGATAATGAATGAATGAAATTGTGGCATGTACAATGTACAGTGAAATGATCCATCACCTCTCCATACATACAAAGTGATAAATGGAGGAGACAGGACAGCAAGACAGATGTGAGAAAAATCAGAATATGGAATACCTTGAGCAAGATAGAAGACCCATCACCCAGACGATGATCAAAGAAACACAGTGTGGGATCATGGCAAAATAATAACAACAACATTGGCATAGACTAGCTACGGGGACGGGGTACAGGCTCAGGGTAAATCCAGCTTCAAGCAAGAGGCTATCCAGTTTTTAGCAGCCATAGTACAAGCAGTACTACTCACTCAAGCAGCGAAGGCATGTTGATCAGGGAGGAAAGAAGAAAAAACAAAACTCTGTATAAGAGTAGACGAGACAAGACAGAGAAGCCAAGCAGGGTAAGGACGGAAAGGGAGAAAGTGCGACTGCCTTCTACGAGCGCTCTCTTTGAGTCTGCTGCTGAGCCCAGAACAGATTGCCTCTCTCAAAGAACTGTGGACTGCTTGCCCCTAGCCTTGTAGAGAGTGTCAGTCCACAGACACCCCCTTCTGCACCCAGGACCTCTTCAGAGCACTATTCCTCTCTTCATTTAACATTGTCTAAATCAACTCGGTAACTTGAACTTTTATCCAGACTTTTGACTCCTTGTGTGTGTCTTTGCACTTTGGTCTCCTACGTAACACTTGATCTCCTTTTTACCTTAGAGCTGCACAGTAATGTAACAGGTTTGAATTCTGTAATGCACTTCAATTTCAGTACATCACATTAACTGCTTTATAATAAATCATAATTTTAAATCATAAATCAATAAATCATAATTTTTTAATCATTCATTCATTCATTATCTTTCGCTTTATTCTCTATTAGGGTCGCGGTTCCCCATGCCCATCCAGGGGAGAACGTTTCGGTCGCTGGGCAGATAAACCCAGCACAGGACGCCAATCTATCGCTGGGCACACACTCATACTCACAGACACGCACACAAACACACTCTATATGGGGCAATTTGCAGAACTCAATTGACTTGATCCATGTTTTTGGACTGTGGGAGGAAACCGGAGAACCCGGTGGAAACCCACACGGACACGGGGAGGACATGCAAACTCCACCCAGATAGGGATTCGAACCGGGAATCCCTAGTGCTGAGAGGCGAACATGCTAAACCACTAAGCCACCGTGCCGCCTGATTTTTATATCATAACTTTATAATTTTAAAATAAATCAAAGTTTTAAAAAGAAATATAAAGTTTCATCATTTTAGCTTTAAACACAACACACACCGGACAAGATACAATCTCCTCTGCATGTCTGCGTAAAATCAAACCATAAAAATAAGACTTGTAAGACTTTAGGTTACATTTCTCTTAAGTTATAAATACTGTATAAATCACATTACTGAGTTTCAGACAGAAATAGATGATGTGTTCTCAGATCTGAAGTTAATTTTGGGCACTTTTATAGAGAATGTTGTGTTAAAATGTTAATAATGATTTTATTCTTACCTGAGAACAGCAGAAGAAAAAGCAGATGCTTCATGTCTTAGGAGTTCAACTCACTGTAAAATAAAAAATGGTGTCAAACCATCAGTCATATATTTTAAAACTGTGACTACATTACTGCACAAGATTCCACAAAACATACTTTATTAAAAGGCCAGTTAAATATGAGGTTTATAAAGTTCAACAGTTCCGTACCTGACGTAATACCTTCTTCTTCTTACTTCATGGATGCTTCGGAGAACTTCTGCCTTTTTGTTTTTTCGGAGTCACAAACAAATAATTTGTAAATCATCTTGGAGACACACCCAAGAATGTCACTCAGGAAACTGTGTTTTATGAGCGTTTAGCTGGTATTTATTTTAAAATGTAATAATGCAACTAAATTGGAGTTTCTTTTTTAATAATGCTATCTACAAATCACTGATTAGAAAATAATCAAGAATCAACTTAATGAAGTAACTAAGTTGGAGTCTTTCTTTTTGAGTTTTTTAAAATAAGAAGTTTAGTGTCGGCACGGTGGCTTAGTGGTTTAGCATGTTCTCCTCTCAGCGCTAGGGATTCCCGGTTCGAATCCCCATCTGGGTGGAGTTTCCATGTTCTCTCCGTGTCTGTGTGGGTTTCCTCCGGGTTCTCCGGTTTCGTCCCACAGTCCAAAAACATGTCAATTGAATTCTCAAAATTGCCCCATATAGAGTGTGTCTGTGTGAGTGAGTGTGTGCCCAGCGATAGATTGCCCCCTGTCCTGGGTGTATCTGCCCAGCGCCTGAGACGTTCTCCCCTGGATGGGCATGGGGAACCCCACCGCGACCCTAATAGAGGATAAAGCGGGAGATAATGAATGAATGAATGAAGTTTAGTGTCAGTTTAAAGACTAAATTTAACAGAACATACAAAAAACACATAACTTTGTGATAAATACTTGCAAAGTGGGAATTTATTAACTATATATTTTAGGTATAAGAAGACTATGTAAGTAAGATTATTACACCGCCCCCCCCACCGTTGACTTAAGCAAAGAGCAGTGGAAATGATTGAAATAAATGAAATGATGAGCAAGGGACATGATTTCTCTTTTTCTTAACAAATAATGAATTGCTTTCTGGGTACACCGAAATTAAACAGTTCAAAATTTAGAGCAGTACAATAAGCCACTTCATAAGAGTTATCACTGGCATTTTTTATATTCAGTTTACCAACCAATAAAGAAATATCATTAAACAGGCCATGTGACCCCAGAAAGAATAGTGTGTCTAAAAGAGCAGAATAAGTCTCATCTCATCATCTTCCGCTTTATCCCCTATTAGAGTCGCGGGGGGGGTTCCCCATGCCCATCCATGGAAGAACGCCACAGGCGCCGGGCAGACACACCCAGGACAGGGCGCCAACCCATCGCTGGGTCACACTCTCTCACACAGACACACTCTATATGGGGCAATTTGGAGAACTCAATTGACTTGATCCATGTTTTTGGACTGTGGGAGGAAACCCGCAGGAAACCCTCACGGACACGGGGAGAATATGGAAACTCCACCCAGATTGGGATTCGAACCGGGAATCACTAGCGCTGAGAGGAGAACATGCTAAACCCCTAAGCCACCGTGCCGCCGCACATTTAAAGCACGTCTATTGAAGTAGGAATAAAGTTGTATGTTGTAAATGCGGCTTTATTTCATGTGCACTGCAGCTTTAAAAGTCTAAAAGAATGGAAACATAGATTGTAAAAGTGAAGATATAAACATGAAGATGTGAAAGATATAGCGGAGAACCAGAGCAAGAGACAAGTTGGGTTGTCATGTTAACCAGGGAACTCTTTATTAACACATACAAAGCATGGAGCACAACTCAATTACATGACCATTTAGAACGACTCAACACGAACCACATTCTCCCAAGATAATGGCCTTCACCTGAGTAGCCAAAACCCACACACAAGCACAAACACAACACATACAAATAACTCTTGCGACCCGCATCTCCCCAAACAAAACATAAATGTAATAAAACACATAAACCAACAGTGTTCTAGTGTGGCTGCAAAGCATGGTGGGAGGTGTTCCGTAGCCCTGACCCCTACTCACTCCAGGGGCGCACGCCACACAGCCTTTCTCAGGATTGCCTTAAGTCTCTCAGGCAAATGTTGCTCACACCATTGCCTGTCCACACACAGCCTTGGGCGCGGCACCAACATGGTGTCAGGTTTACCCTGACTCCTCTAGCAGCTTGCCCTCCGAAACCACTGTGCTAGTCTTTCCCGGTGTGGCGTTGACCCAAAACGACGTGGTATATGACGTGACTTCACAAGGGTCCACCAATGCAGATTGTAATTTAGAGTAATTAAATTTTTTCTTTCTGAGCCTCAGCTTGGGCGTCCTCAGCTCTCGTCCAAACATTGCCGGTGTGAAACCCGTGGACTCAAAGGACAGTTCAGCAAAGCGGCAGACGAGCAGGACAACAGACACGTGTTTGTCCTAGTCCCTCTGGTTTTGTGCTAAGTTGATGGTCTTATTAAATCTTTACCAAACTGTTGCACTGGGAGTGCAAATGTAATGTCTGGGTCTTACACACCTAGAGACGGCCACAGACCTCTCACCTCGGACTCGAAGTTCCACCCCTGGTTGCTGTGCAGTTCCTCTGGAACCCTAACCCAGCAAAAAAACCTCCACTCAGCTGGCTTGATCGCACTCTTGTCCAGAACAGCATATGCCTCTGGCCACTTGGTGAAGTAAACTATTGCCATGAGCACGTAAAGAGTCGATCGCAGGAAATGGACCCAGTACATCCACAGCCACTCTCTCCATTGGCTGAAGCGGCACTCTCACTGGACCTGATGGACCTTTCTTTGCAGACATTACAGCAGAGGACAAATAGCTCTAATTGGCCAGAAAAACATTGCGTCAGGCATTTAAAGATATCGAGTTATCTATCTGTAATGCAATGGCTCTTTATACTGCGTTTCTGGATAGTAAGATGTTTTTATCGCCATAAAATAGTTATTGAAAGGTGTATTAATTTAAATGGAGCATTACTTTAGACCTAGGTGTGAAATATACGTCCCTCCACTGCTATTAGTAGACAGTAGAAACACAAACAAACCTAAAGAGATTGACTGGAAATAAGTACTTTTAATTCTCTACCTTTTCTTTATCAGAATCAGGATTTAAAATCATTCTAAAAATATTTATTTAATGATATATATAAATTAATTAAAGTAAAGTGACTAAGTGAAAGATATATCTATATATGCAAGACTGGGCGGCACGGTGGCTTAGTGGTTAGCACGTTCGCCTCTCAGCGCTAGGGATTCCCGGTTCGAATCCTTATCTGAGTGGAGTTTCCATGTTCTCCCCGTGTCTGCGTGGGTTTCCTCCGGGTTCTCCAGTTTCCTCCCACAGTCCAAAAACATGGATCAAGTCAATTAAATTCTCAAAATTGCCCCATATACAGTGTGTCTGTGTGAGTGAGTGTGTGCCCAGCGATGGATTGGCGCCCTGTCCTGGGTCTATCTGCCCAGCGCCCGAGACGTTCTCCCCTGGATGGGCATGGGGAACCCCACAGCGACCCTAATAGGGGATAAGCGGAAGATAATGAATGAATGAATGAATGAATATGCAAGACTAGAACAGAAGGAAGTACATATTATAAACAAAAATATTTTTATACAGCATTTAAATATTGACGGACAGCTCAGAGCAAAAAGGGCTAAATGAAATGTATCTACTACATAAAAGTTTGCAAATAAGTGAACATTTGCAAGATTATCAATATATATTTTCTGCTGGATAGACAAAAGTATGCCGACACCTGTTTATGAACCCTTAATTGACATTCCAATCAAAACATATAGATAATAATATTTTTTTGGAGTTTAATCAGCCTTCAGTCTGCTGTGAAAAAATAATTTAGTGTTTCTGTGGGACACAGGACTCCCAATTACAGGAGAGGTGTTCACATACATTTAAATCTACATATTATACATAAATAAATGACTCCATTGTGTTATGTCTCATTTAGGAAACACACGTCCATCTTGTTGCTTCCTCCATTTCACAGTGACATTCATTCCAAGCACGTTCAATTTTACTTTAATCTAAAGAACAGAATATAAAAAGAAAATAAAAATGTTAATTTATTCACAAATGCATCAGTAGCTCTGTTAGTACTAAACTATAATGAGAACCCACCATCTCCAACATTGAGTTCATTGTAGCATCATTTACATTTTGATTGGACTGAACCTTCACTTTCACTATCTGCTGCTGTCCTGTGATGACTGAGGAGAGAAACAGAGTTGCATCAGATTCAATCTGAGTCCTTATATCAGATTAATTTAGTGTGTAGAACTGAAATGAGCTGTAACTTACTTCCATAGCAGAAGAAAACATTTAGGTTTGAACATGGAGCATCATATGTTCCACTTCTACTGAAATACCCACAGTCATTAGGTCCTGCAGTATAACCGGGTTGTCCAGTCAGCCATGGAGCGTAAGACATGGGGCTCCGATCAGACCACCTCCAGATATCACTGTTCAGACCGATCCACACAACGTAGGGAGAGGCGAGTCCATGTAATACTGTGTGCTCTGTTGCATCTCGAGCGCTGGCCAGATCTGTGTGATATTGTCTGCAGTAGGTCTGAGCCTGACTCCATGTGTAACCCATTTGGTAAAAAAAGTACCTGCTGTTTCCTGTGTACCTGTCTGGATATAATATGTCAATTTAAAAATATTTTTGAAGTCCTCACATTTTAGTTTCTAAGTAAAATTTTTTCAATAACTTACCGTCAAAGCACAGAAAATAAAAGCTGTTAGAACACGGATAGTTCCACCAACCACTTGGATGTATTGCAGCACATGGGTAAAAAGTGCCGCTACTCAGAATCCAGAACTTTGGATTTACGACCTCCTGATTTCCAAGGGACCAGCGCCAGCTGAGATACAGACCAACCCAACCACCGGAGCCTAGTTTGTTAAGTTTGACCACATCATCAGCGCTCTCGATGGTAACTAGGTCTTGGTGATTAGCCCGACAGTAAGTTTGTGCATCGTTCCAGGTTTTGGTCTGTTGGATCAGATAGAACCTACGAGGTACAGAAACCAGGACTGGAACCAAACCTATAAATAAAGTTTTACATTTTACAGACAGAACTATACAAGCTGCAGAACAGACCACATTTTATGGTAATTTTATAAAGAATTTAAAAATAAACTATAAACTAATTTTTGAATGAATTATTATTATCATGACTGTTACCATTTAATTCGCATTACATTGCCTTTCATTGTCACTACATAATAATAGTATTTAAACTTTTTTTTACCGTTAAATTCCTTTACATCACACTGCATTTCACTTTCTTGTTTTATGTCTAAATGTCATAAATGTGACTTTGAAAAATGTAACTTAAACTTGTACAAGCATTATTTTGAATATTGTCACGATCGGGTGCGGTGTGGTTGCAGGAAGCGAGCCAGGCGACCAGGTAAGCAAACAAAAATCCGTTTATTAACAGAAGGCAGCGGGAAGCAAAAACACATAGACACAAAACGAGACAGCGGGAACGCCGCTGAAGGCACGGCGGAACGTGCGGGAAGTAAACTGAACAAAACAACTAAAACAAACCAAACGCAAACACCCGACGTAACACACCTGTATCTGCAAACGCACATACATTAGCAGAAATGCTGGCCTGCTGGCTCACGGCACAAGCGTGCTTCAAATACTGCCAGCAGGCCACATGTGATCAGGTAGGACCCAATCCCAGTTTAAGGGGATGGGGCCCTACCTACGGAAACCCTACACGGCCAACCCCGAAACACTGGAGACAGGGAGGAGTGGCCCAGCCCTCCCAACCTGACAAATATAAAACATAAAAATATAATATAAATCACCTTACTGAGTGTCAGAAACCCTAGCGCAGCTAGCGCCCCTAGTCCCGCCTTCAAGGCAACGCGCGCTCTCCGTGCACCAGGTGAAGTTCATTATTTCCGGGTTCTTCCCTATACTATTTAAGGCTTCCTGTTTCGCTGCTGGAGTGTGAAGTATTGATCGTTTTGCGACATTATCGAGTGATAGCTCCTGCCGATTGCCTTCCATGCTTCCTTCCGTTGGGTGAGTGTGAGTTCAATTGTGTTTAACGTTAGCGTGTTTCTCCGTTTGTTCCCCGTTTGAACCTACCTCTTGTCCTCCCTCTCGCTCGTCCCTCGTCACCGTCCTTTCCCTCCTTCCCTTAGTTTAGGATTCCTGTGTGTGTGTGGAGTTTGAGTGTAAAGTCCGTGTCTGTCCGTTGTTTATAGTCCCCTTAACACCTTCCCACTTTGTTTACTAATCACTCCCTCTGTCGGTGACTTAACACATTTACTCCACCTAAACACTAACCCTTCTTCTGTCTCCCGTTTCCCTCCCCCGCCGTTCACTCTAGGTTCCACCTGGTTGCCGCCTCGTCCAGCACTTCACCTCCTCTATCTGTCTCTTTTCTATGTAGCTTCTTCTTTCCCGCTGTTTTTCCGTTCCCTGTGTTTATTCTATCTCCCCGGTGTGTTATTTTGTGGTTGGTGTTGGTTTGTGTTCTTTTTGTCTGTCTGCTCTGCTTGATACCAGGTCCATATCCTGTCCTGGTCATCAAGCCACGCTCGTGGCATCCACTGAGTACCACAGTGTTCCTGCTGCCGATCACCTCGACACTCACGTGCTATTCGGCTGCCGCTGTTCTTTATTAATTAAACACAACTGTTCTGCATCCACGTCTCCCTAGTACTCTTTGAGCCGGACTCATAACACTGAGTTTCAGACAGAACTAGATGTCCTACTAAGTCCTTCACCTTGATTACTTTAAATAATGGGTTTAGAGTCAGTTTAAAGGCTAAACTTTACAGAATAAACAATAAACACATAACTTTAGGAGAAACACTTGCAATGTGGGAGTTTGTTAACTGTATATTTTATGTATATATGTTCCCCATGCCCATCCAGGGGAAAATATCTCAGGTGCTGGGCAGATACACCCAGGACAGGGCGCCAATCTATCGCTGGGCACACACTCACTCACACAAACACACAATTTTGGAGAACTCATTTAACTTGATTCATGTATTTGGACTGTGGGAGGAGACCGGAGAACCCGGGGGAAACCCACGCGGACACGGGGAGAACATGGAAACTCCACCCAGATGGGGATTCGAACCGGGAATCCCTAGTGCTGAGAGGAGAACATGTTAAACACTAAGCCACCGTGCCGCCCACACAGTAATTAGTCGTCCACATTTAACCCATCCGTGAAGCAGTGAAACCCACACACACACACACACACACTGAGGGAAATGAGCACACATGTCCGGAGCATTGGGCAGCCTTGTACAAGGTGGACAGCGAGCAATTCATTTCAGCCATAGAACTTGGTGGGACAGGAAATTGTTTTAGACAGTTTCGGACAGAACTACTGTAGATGATGTGTTCTCAGATCTGGAGTTAATTTAGGGCTCTTTTATAGAAAACCTTGTATTAAAATGTTAATAATGATTTCATTCTCACCTGAAAACAGCAGAAGAAAAAGCAGATGCTTCATGTCTCAGAAGTTAAACTCACTGTAAAATAAGTAAAGGCATTAATATATCAGTCATACATTTTAAAACATTTGTTACTGCACAAGAGTCCATAAAACACACTTCATTAATTTAATCACATCCTACAGAAAGATGGAATGACCTAAGACCATACACAGTTAAATATGAGGTTTATAAAGTTCTGTACCAGTTGTGGGACTTCCTTCTTCTTACTATTCGAAAGATTCTGAGAACTTATTAGACATCTACATCCACTCTAATGACGATGCTGAGTCACAAACAAATAATGTGTAAATCACGTTGGCTGAGACACACCCACGAAAATCACACAGAAAACTGTGTTTTATTAGCGTTTACCTGGAATTTAGTCCTTTAGTTTATAAAAATGTAAGAATGCAACTTAATTGGAGTTCATTTTTAATAATCCTAACTACAAATTACTGATCAGAAAATAACCACAAATCAAATAAATAAAGTAACTAAGTCCTTCACCTTTCATTCATTCATTCATTCATTATCTTCCGCTTATCCTCTATTAGGGTCGCGGTGGGGTTCCCCATGCCCATCCAGGGGAGAACATCCCGGGCGCTGGGCAGACAGACCCAGGACAGGGCGCCAATCCATCGCTGGGCACACACCCACCCACCCAGACACACTCTATAGGGGGCAATTTTAGAGAATTCAATTAACTTGATCCATGTTTTTGGACTGTGGGAGGAAACCGGAGAACCCGGAGGAAACCCACGCAGACACGGGGAGAACATGGAAACTCCACCCAGATGGGGATTCGAACCGGGAATCCCTAGCGCTGAGAGGCGAACGTGCTAACCACTAAGCCACCGTGCCGCCCGTCCTTCACCTTGATTTCTTTAAATAATAAGAAATCTATGCAAACGAAATTACCAACACCCTCACCCCCACCCACACAAGAGCAGTGGGGAGAAAAATCTGGATTTGCTTATTTCCATCCATCTATTATCTTCCGCTTTATCCTATATTAGGGTCGCAGGGGGGCTCTCGATGGTAACTAGGTCCTGGTGATTAGCCCGACAGTAAGTCTGTACATTATTCCAGGTTTTGGTCTGTTGGATCAGATAGAACCTATGAGGTACAGAAACCAGGACTGGAACCAAACCTATAAATAAAGTTTTACATTTTACAGACAGAACTTCACAAGCTGCAGAACAGACTACATTTTATGGTAATTTTATAAAGAAGTTAAAAATAAACCCGAATATTTTAAAACCTATTGTTTGGATTAGACTCACATTGTACAAACTAAGTTTTAATTACACAAAGAAATTTATGGACAAAGGTGACTACGATAAGTATTCATTCATTCATTCATTCATTTTCTTCCGCTTTATCCTATACTAGGGACGGGGAGGGAGGGGGGTTCCCCATGCCCATCCAGGAGAGAACGTTTTGGGCGCTGGGCAGACACACCCAGGACAGAGCGCCAATCTATTGCTGGGCACACACTTACTCACTCACTCACTCGCACACTCTATATGGGGCAATTTGGAGAACTCAATTGACTTGATCCATGTTTTTGGACTGTGGGAGGAAACCGGAGAACCTGGAGGAAACCCATGTGGACACGGGGAGAACATGGAAACTCCACCCAGATGGGGATTCGAACCGGGAATCCCTAGCACTGAGGGGTGAACGTGCTAACCACTAAGCCACCGTGTCGCCCGATTTGCTTATTTATTGCCCATTTTTGTACCAAATAATGTATTTTTTTTCTGTGTAAATCTAAATAAAAGATATTGTGGGCTGTACTGACCGACAGTACATACGGAGCAGTATTTCATAAGAATTATTCATCACTAGCATGTTCTTAACAGAGCAGTACAACACTTTCACTTTTTTCCTGAATAAATTTGTTTCTGATGAAATGGTTGATTTGCATCTTCCCCTTAGACTTTCCTTCCTTACTTGTTTGCGTATATGGACAAAAGTATCTGGACAACCTATAAACACTGAATTCAGTGTATTTGAAAAAATCAGTGTACTTATAATTAAACAGTTTGTTGTGCATTTAGGGAAACAATAGTGCACAACTCCAATTACAGAACTGCAACAATCTTCAGTTCACCAACCATTAATGTGGTATCATTAAACAGGTCATGTGACCCCAGTGATACGCACCCCCACTCTTCAAGTGAATTTCCCCATGGTGGGGCAATAAAAGATTATCTTATCTAATCTTATATAATGCTTACAGTATCAGTTTCTAAATTTGTATATTTTAACAAATATGATTTACCTGCTCTATATATTCTTAAATCAATTAAATAATTACAGATTTTTATTGTATTTTAAGAAATGGTTTAAATTCATTCATTCATCCATTATCTTATCCTCTATTAGGGTCGCGGTGGGGTTCCCTATGCCCATCCAGGGGAGAACGTTTCGGGTGTTGGGCAGATACACCCAGGACAGGACGCCAATTTATCTCTGGACACACACTCACTCACACACACACACTCTATATGGGGCATTTTGGAGAACTCAATTGACTTGATCCATGTTTTTGGACTGTGGGAGGAAACCGGAGAACCCAGAGAAAACCCACACGGACACGGGGAGAACATGGAAACTCCACCCAGATGGGGATTCGAACCGGGAATCCCTAGTGCTGAGAGGCGAACGTGCTAAACCACTATCCACCGTGCCGCCCACCTGCCACAATTTCATTCATTCATTCATTATCTTCCGCTTATCCTCTATTAGGGTCGCGGTGGGGTTCCCCATGCCCATCCAGGGGAGAACATCTCGGGCGCTGGGCAGATAGACCCAGGACAGGACGCCAATCCATCGCTGGGCTCACACACACTCACACAGACACACTCTAAACGGGGCAATTTGGAGAATTCAATTAACTTGATCCATGTTTTTGGACTGTGGGACGAAACCGGAGAACCCGGAGGTAACCCACGCAGACACGGGGAGAACATGGAAACTCCACCCAGATGGGGATTCGAACCGGGAATCCCTAGCGCTGAGAGGAGAACATGCTAAACCACTAAGCCACCGTGCCGCCATGGTTTAAATTATCTAGAAATAATGCATGTAATTTTCTTAATAAACTAAAGGACAGTAATCGGAAACCAAAACTTTAAATTCAGACCAAACCTTCCTAAGCTTCATTTGGTATTTTAATGAGTCATGTGATCTGGTACTAAAAGTCTTTTGCATGAGGTTTTTACAAAAGACAACCATTTTCCTAAACAGGCTCTGATCGTGGAAGTTACACAACTCAATAAAAATGAAGAATAAAAAAGGGCACAACATTAATAATTCATCATGTTTAAATCCGTTATCCTAATTTAAAGGTGAATATTTAATGTCAATATGTCGGTTAGGAACACATGCACCCTATAAATATTTGATCTGATCAGATATTCCAGCTGCAAATGAAGAAACTTGACATTTCAGTTGCTCAGGCATTAGACTTTTAATGACATACGGGTATTGATATGAAATTACACAGCACTTAAACGTTCCTCTGTACAGATACAGTATCTGGGTCAAAGCCATGATGTAAAAAGCTTCATTTTGCTATTTTGTTGTCTATTTTGCCTACAGCGCTTACACATACAGTAATTATTCATTTATTATCTTCCGCTTTATCCTCTATTAGGGTCGCGGTGGGGTTCCCCATGCCCATCCAGGGGAGAACGTCTCGGGCGCTGGGCAGATACACCCAGGACAGGGCGCCAATCTATCGCTGGGCACACACTCACTCACACAGACACACACTATAGGGGCAATTTGGAGAACTCAATTGACTTGATCCATGTTTCTGGACTGTGGGAGGAAACAGGAGAACCCGGAGGAAACCCACGCGGACACGGGGAGAACATGGAAACTCCACCCAGATGGAAACCGGGAATCCCTAGTGCTGAGAGGAGAACATGTTAAACACTAAGCCACTGTGCCGCCCCCACAGTTATTAGTTGTCTACATTTAATCCATCCGTGCAGTGAAACCCACACACACACACACACACACACTGAGGGAAATGAGCACACATGTCCGGAGCATTGGGCAGCCTTGTACAAGGTGGACAGGGAGCAATTCATTTCAGCCATAGAACTTGGTGGGACAGGAAATTGTTCCAGAGACCTTCAGGTCGCAAGGCTGGTTCCTTACCCACAAGCCTACTATTAAGGATTACTGTGGGTTCTGTAAGGTTTTTGCAATACTCATTCATTATCTCCCGCTTATCCTCTATTAGGGTCGCGGTGGGGTTCCCCATGCCCATCCAGGGGAGAACATCTCGGGCGCTGGGCAGATAGACCCAGGACAGGGCGCCAATCCATCGCTGGGCACACACTCACTCACACACACACACACTCTATATGGGGCAATTTTGAGAATTCAATTGACTTGATCCATGTTTTTGGACTGTGGGAGGAAACCGGAGAACCCGGAGGAAACCCACGCAGACACGGGGAGAACATGGAAACTCCACCCAGATGGGGATTCGAACCGGGAATCCCTAGCGCTGAGAGGCGAACGTGCTAAACCACTAAGCCACCGTGCCGCCCTTTTGTAGTTTGAACAACAGATGAATAGTTGCAGGGAACTGATAGAGTGATCAGGTGTTGGATAAGCCTGTATAATTGTAGGAATGTCCAGTTGCGGGATGAGCGTGTGAAAGGGTAGGGATGTCCGGTCACAGAGTAAACTGTAAAATTGTAAACTTAGGGGGCAGGTAACAGTTTTTATTGAAATAGTGAGACTGGGGGCTCAGAAAGTCTCCACCACATATGAAAGGCACATTCACACTAACCCATGCAGAAGGACAGCTCAACTAAGGGTTATATACCGAAGCAGGATCTTTGAGAACACAGAGCTTTCTCATCAATCATGAATGTCTGCCATTGATGATTTTTCCTGTACACTTGTTGGTCTATTCAGTAAGACGCATTAAATTCTTATGGAACAAAACTGCCGACTTATGACCGTTTATTGGAACATAACAGTTCCTTTTCTCTTTTTAAATATTACACACTTCGTGCCAGATTTATATTTATTTTAAGCTGTGTGCACAGACTTACTGTCAGGATAATCACCATGCGTTTGCCATCTTATGGGAGACCAAGCGATGAATATCCATTCATTCATTATCTCCTGCTTTATCCCATATTAGGGTCGCGGTGGGGTTCCCCATGCCCATCCAGGGGAGAAAGTTTCAGCTGGGCAGATACACCCAGGACAGGACGCCAATCTATCACTGAGCACACACTCACTCACACAGACATGTATGCATACACACTCTATATGGGGCAATTTGGGGCAATTTTGATCCATGTTTTTGGACTGTGGGAGGAAACCGGAGAACCTGGAGGAAACCCACACAGACACGGGGAAAACATTGAAACTCCACCCAGATGGGGATTCGAACCGGGAATCCCTAGTGCTGAGAGGAGAACATGCTAACCACTAAACCAAAACTGTCCAAAAGAGCAGAATAAGTGTAATGCCACACATTTACCACTAGACGGAGACATATCTCCACCCATGTTATTAACTTTTTATTCTAGTTATTAACTTATTCATATTTTAAAAAATAATTCGCAGTGCTAAAACCGAATGAAAACTTTAAAGCACGCCCATTAAAACGAACAAACTTGTAAATTAATTAATGATAAACGCAGATTTATTTCATGTTTACAGCTGTTTTCGCAGCTTTTAAAGTATAAAGAATAAAAACCATTACTTGAAAACATAAAGATGTATGTGAATATGTTATTGTAAGGTGTAAAGTTTCTTTAAGTAAATTGGATTTTAACAAAGTAAAACGAGAGCAGCAACAGAGTTCAAGGTGAAATTAGTCAGGGATTTTCAAAGTTAATGAATCAGTGGAGTCCAATCTCACAGATGGTTCTGTAAAGTTGTTTAGTCTGATGAACAGAAAGAACTGATGATGCATTTACACAACCCCGTGCTGAAGATAAGGCTTATATAGAACTATTTTCTCAAAATTAACCAGAACCTGATCATTATTTAATTAATTAAAACAGCTGACTTAGGGATTCCCGGTTTAAATCCCCTTCTGGGTGGAGTTTCCATGTTCTCCCCGTGTCTGCGTGGGTTTCCTCCGGGTTCCCCGGTTTCCTCCCACAGTCCAAAAACATGGATCAAGTCAATTGAGTTCTCCAAATTGCCCCATATAGAGTTTGTATGCGTGCGTGTCTGTGTGAATGAGTGTGTGCCCAGCGATAGATTGGCGCCCTGTCCTGGGTGTATCTGCCCAGCGCCCGAAACATTCTCCCCTGGATGGGCATGGGGAACCCCACTGTGACCCTAATATAGGACAAAGGGGAAACTCTGATCTCACCTCCTCATTGATCTGATAATCCTCAGTTTAACCCAGATCTTTAATACTGGACTTGAATTTCCTTTTTTTCTTTTTTTGTCTTATTTGTTTAGATGTATTCACTTGTAGGATGCGTTAAACTATTAAGCCCTGCTTTAGATTACAGGCGTCCAGGTTTTCAAATAACAAAAAAAATATTTAAAATCAAATCCTTCTTTGTCCACGTGGTGGCAGCAAAACTCAAGAAAAGAAGTGTTAAGAAGTGTTCGGGTTGATTTCAGTGTTTCGGTCTCATTCAGCTGTATTTATGGTTCATATTATTTTGTTAGAAGCACACGCTCCTCAAATCTTTTTTTAATACTTCACTTTTGTTTACAGAGACGTAGTGAGACATTTATGTTTCATAACTTTCAGCACAGAGGCACGGTGGTTTAGTGGTTAGCACGTTTGCCTTTCAGCGCTTCCTGGTTCGAATCCCCATCTGGGAGGAGTTTCCATGTTCTCCCCGTGTCTGCGTGGGTTTCCTCCGGGTTCTCCGGTTTCCTCCCACAGTCCAAAAACATGGATCAAGTTAATTGAATTCTCAAAAATTGCCCCATATAGAGTGTGTCTGTGTGAGTGAGTGTGTGTCCAGCGATGGATTGGCGCCCTGTCCTGGGTCTATCTGCCCAGCGCCCGAGACGTTCTCCCCTGGATGGGCATGGGGAACCCCACCGCGACCCTAATAGAGAATAAGTGGGAGATAATGAATGAATGAATGAACTTTTAGCACAGAGGCACGGTGGCTTAGTGGTTAGCACGTTCGCCTCTCAGCGCTAGGGATTCCCGGTTCGAATCCCCATCTGGGTGGAGTTTCCATGTCTGCGTGGGTTTCCTCCCACAGTCCAAAAACATGGATCAAGTCAACTGAATTCTCAAAATTGCCCCATTTAAAGTGTGTTTGTGTGAGTGAGTGTATGCCCAGCGATGGATTGGCGCCCTGTCCTGGGTCTATCTGCCCCCTGGATCGGCATGGGGAACTCCACCACGACCCTAATAGAGGATAAAGCGGGAGATAATGAATGAATGAACTTTCAGCACAGTGCCCAAAACTTTCTCCCCTGGATGGGCACGGGGAACCACATACACTCAGAAAATCCAGAGACATTTCTTGTCCCAGGATCCATGGAACATGTAACAGGGCATCAAGTGCATCATGGACTACAAATCCAGAGATGCACAATGCCCCAAAGACCCCTACTGCCTGAGGCTCTCAATAAGTTCTATGCCCACTTTAAGGACCCGGACATTGCCTTTAGCACCAGACTCACCCGGTCACCTGGTGAAATGCCCAGTGTAACACCAGCACAGGTCAGGAAGACCCTTCAGAGGATCAACCCTTAAAAAGCTGCTGGTCTTCAATACAATGATCCATCAGACCCTAACCAACAACCTCTCGTTACTTGGATTGATCTCCTCCCTCTGCAACTTGGTCCTGGACTTGGACTAACCAACATTTTGGTTATATATTTGATCAAGCATCTGTGTTAGTTAGCCATGCTTTTGAATGATGCATTTAAATGAATTGTGCACCCATTTATAAGCATGATTAGTAAGCGATTGGATGAAATTGCAAGTCATTTTCTTTAATGTTTTTAATAACAGTTATTTAAATATGATGATCTATTGTTTATATAGTTTTAAAACAATATTTTCTTATTGAATTGTTTGATTTTTGTTTCTATAATAATGAGAGATTTTGTGGTATCTGGTAATGTAGTTTTCAACAAATCTTTTAAGTACCTTTAAAGTGGTGGAGTCTACAAAGAACAACTTAAACAGCTTTAATATTGTGTCGTGGTATGGGAACCTACCAGTTAGGTATAGGAACGAGTTGGCCCAAGTGGTTAATCAAGCCAGTAAGATCATTGGTGCCAAACAGTTGTCATTGCAGGATTTATACAGCCGATCTATAACAAAAAAGGCAATTCAGGTCTACAATGACCCTACCCATCCCCTTTACTGATCTTTTCAGTTTTTGCCATCAGGCAGGAGACTTAAGGTTCCACTAGCTAAGAAGAATGGCTACAAAAAGTCATTTGTTCCCTTTGCGGTGAATATTTTGAATAAGAATGCAAAGCATTATTTCACAACATAATTTATATATGTGGATTCATTCATTCATTCATCATCTTCCTCTTTATCCTCTATTAGGGTCGCGGTGGGGTTCCCCATGCCCATCCAGGGTAGAACATTTCGGGCGCTGGGCAGACACACCCAGGACAGGGAGCCAACCTATCGCTGGGCAATATATGTGGATATATATATTCATTCATTCATTATCTTCTGCTTATCCTCTATTAGGGTCGCGGTGGGGTTCCCCATGCCCATCCAGGGGAGAACGTCTCGGGCGCTGGGCAGATAGACAGAACAGGGCGCCAATCCATCGCTGGGCACACACTCACTCACACAGTCACACTCTAAATAGGGCAATTTTGAAGATTTAATTAACTTGATCCATGTTTTTGGACTGTGGAAGGAAACCGGAGAAGGGGGGGGGGGGGGGGGGGGGGGGGGGGGGGGGGGGGGGGGGGGGGGGGGGGGGGGGGGGGGGGGGGGGGGGGGGGGGGGGGGGGGGGGGGGGGGGGGGGTATATATATATATATATATATATATATATATATATATATATACGTGTTTATTGTATTGTACATGTATTTTCTGCCAGACTACCAAAGACAATTTTCCATTTAATGTAAGTTTAATGGACAATAAAGTTTATTTTATTCTATTCTATTCTAAATCTTATTTTTAGTCTAGAAGAGTTAGGAAGACTTTTAAGAAAGCAGTGCAAAATTAACGTCCTTAATGTTACATTGTTTGAAAAGTTGTGTGTAGATCGCTAAGATCTATTTACCTCAGATCTATTCAATCAGAACAAAGTTTGAGTTACAAACATGAACACATCTTGTTATTTATTAATATAACGTGTATTTCAGCTGTAATTTTGCTGGAAGTAAATCATCTCCTCTGCATTTTTATCATACAGTGAGGATTTGCTTCACATCATGATGCTCAGAAAAATTGTGACACCTCAATCTGACTGAGACTTGTTATATTTACAGATTTGTAGGATTTGTCTGTATCACACTACTTTTGAAGGGTTTAACGATTTCCAAAAAATCAAAACATTTTGCTAATAACAAAACACAAAATAATGACGTGTTAAATGAAATCAATGAACCAGAAATAAGCCATCCAGTGATTGGTGACCTTCTCACAGAGAGCAGAACAGCACCACCTCACAATTATTAAAGAAAACACAAACTCATTCAGAGATCAGAGGGAATTTATTTAATTATTTTTCCTTAATATCAGTTAAAACATGTTTCATAAATATGAATACAATAAATATAAAATAGGATAAGAATAAATGAATGAGGTTTAATAGGAAATGTTTTCATCAAGTTCATAAATACTTAATTTAATTAGGATTCTGTATTTTGTCCTTTTTTAAAAATCAGCATAGTTCTGTTTAAATCTGTTCTATATTTTCAAGACTGTCAGAATTTAAATATATCGAAATTAATATTCATTCATTCATTATCTCCCGCTTTATCCTCTAGTAGGGTCGCGGTGGAGTTCCCCATGCCCTTCCAGGGGAGAACGTTTCGGGCGCTGGGCAGATACACCCAGGACAGGGCACCAATTCATCGCTGGAAATTAATATTGATTAAATATATTAAGTAATAAACAGATTTAAATTAATGTAATGTTACCTCATCATGGTTATTCACTAATATAAAGAAATGTCATATTATTAAAAAAGAAATGAAGAATGATGATATGAGCTTCAGGCTAAAAAACAAGAACAATATAATCAAATTAAATTGAAGATAATAAATTGCATCTGGGTTTTATATGTAGATTAAACAGAATAAAGGATTGGAACATTCATTCATTCATTCACTATCTCCCGCTTTATCCTCTATTAGGGTCGCGGTGGGGTTCCCCATGCCCATCCAGGGGAGAACGTCTCGGGCGCTGGGCAGATACACCCAGGACAGGGCGCCAAGCCATCGCTGGGTACACACTCACTCACTCAAACACACTCTATATGGGGCAATTTGTAAAACTCAATTGACTTGATCCATGTTTTTGGACTGTGGGAGGAAACCGGAGAACCCAGAGGAAACCCACGCGGACACGGGGAGAACATGGAAAATCTACCCAAATGGGGATTCGAACCGGGAATCCCTAGCGCTGAGAGGCGAACGTGCTTACCAATAAGCCACCGCGCCGCCCGGATTGGGCCATAATTAATAAATAGAAATAAAGCAGTCTGAGCTAAAACATAACACACGTCTGTAAGTCCTGAATGATTGGATGGAACATTACTGCGGATGCTAAAGAAACTTAAGATGTGTTCTTATTAAGCATAACTCAGGAAACCACATAAAACATCAAACATAAACCCAAATAGTCAGTTTAAAACTGATAAAAAAGGGACGGAACACAGGATAAGATGAAAAAAATATCTGAATAGATTGATAAATGTCAGCCGTCTGTAAATCATAGAGCATAAGGTTAAGATCTGAGGTGTGAGGACATGTGAATGAGCTGTAGTACAATAAACATGCAAAGTCAAGAAATAAAAAGCACTGCATATGAACTAATAAACAGAGATTTGGAGATAATGAACAGCAAAAGGAATGAATCAATCGGCATGATGCGCTTAGTCGAGCTCATCAAGCTTCATTACTGCACAGGAAGAGAAATCCCGAAACTCAAGAGGATTCATAGAAGTTCATGTTATTCATATTCGAAGCGACTTATTAGAGTTATTATTTTCAAATGACCTCCTGCTTGAGTTTTAGATGATAAAATTATTAACAAATGAAATGCAAGATTATTAAGTTACCACAGTATATTCATTAAAAAAAACAGAAATTCCACTTTATAAATGACTCCGTTGTGTTAAATCTTATTTCTGAAACACATGTCCATCTGGTTGCTTCCTCCATTTCACAGTGACATTCATTCCAAGCTTCTGCAATTTCAGCTCAATCTAAAGAACAGAATATAAAAATGACGTATGAATGTGAATCAGTGTAGAAATGCAGCAGTAATTCTGTTAGTACTAAACTACTTGGTTTTTAAAATGAGGAGGAACTATAATGAGAACCCACCATTTCCAACATTGACTTTATTGTAGCATCATTTAAATCTTGATTAGACTGAACCTTCAGTCTCACGATCTGCTGCTGTCCTGTGATGACTGATAAAAGAAACAGAGACAGATTGGATTCAATCGAAATTCTAATATCTGTTTGATGTAGTGTGTAGAACTGAACTCACTTCCATAGCAGAAAAAAGTCTTCAGGTTGAAACATGAATCATCATATGTTTCACCGGTACTAAAATATCCACAGTCATTAGGTCCTGCAGAATAACTGGGCTGTCCGGTACTCCACGTGTTGTAGGACATGGGGCTCTGATCAGACCACTTCCAGACATCATGGTACAAACCGATCCACGCAGTGTTGGAACCGACAATTCTGAAAATTTCGGTTTGCTCTAGTGCATCTCGAATACTGACTAAATCTGTGTGAATCCACCTGCAGTATGCCTGAGCCATATTCCACGAGTAGGTGCTGTGAATCATGATGTACCTGC
This sequence comes from Corydoras maculifer, assembly GCA_019802435.1. Taxonomy (NCBI): domain Eukaryota; kingdom Metazoa; phylum Chordata; class Actinopteri; order Siluriformes; family Callichthyidae; genus Corydoras; species Corydoras maculifer. The sequence continues at coordinate 292,949 of JAFMOD010001303.1, read as the reverse complement.
TGTTTCCAGTGGAACTGTCTGGATGAAATATGAAAAAAAAAAAAAAACACTTCAACATGTAACATTTAAAGTTTCTACATTAAAGTAAATAAAATATGACTTACCATCATAGCAAACAAAATAAAAAGTGGTTAAACAATCAGCACTTAACCAACCACTTGGACTTAATGCACCACAACGTAAATTGGCCCCAGAACTGAAAAAGAACCAAGATGTTGGATTTTCAAGTGACCAGCGCCAGTTGAGGGTTAGATCAACCCAACCGGTGGAACCCAGTTTGTTGAGTTTGACCACATCAGCAGCGCTCTTGATGGTAACTAAGTCCGTGTGATTGGTCCGGCAGTAAGTCTGTGCATCACTCCAGGTTTTTGCTTGTTGGATCAGATAGAACTTAGGAGGTACTGAAACCAGGAGAGGAACCAAACCTGTAAACAAAGTTTTACATTTTACAGACAGAAATTTACAAGTTCATTCATTCATTCATTCATTATCATCCGCTTTATCCTCTATTAGGGTCGCGGTGGGGTTCCCCATGCCCATCCAGGGGAGAACGTCTCGGCGCTGGGCAGATAGACCCAGGACAGGGCGCCAATCCATCGCTGGGCACACACACACTAACACACTCTATATGGGGCAATTTGGAGAACTCAATTGACTTGCTCCATGTTTTTGGACTGTGGGAGGAAACCGGAGAACCCGGAAGAAACCCACGCGGACATGGGGAGAACATGGAAACTCCACCCAGATGGGAATTCGAACCGGGAATCCCTAGCGCTGAGAGGAGAACATGCTAAACCACTAAGCCACCGTGCCACAATTTACAAGTTAAAGTAAATAATACATTTCATGGTATATGTAATTTAATAAATATTATTGGAATAGGCGGCACGGTGGCTTAGTGGTTTAGCACGTTCGCCTCTTAGCACTAGGGATTCCCGGTTCGAATCCCCATCTGGGTGGAGTTTCCATGTTCTCCCCGTTTCTGCGTGGGTTTCCTCCGGGTTCTCCGGTTTCCCCCCACAGTCCAAAAACATGGATCAAGTTAATTGAATTCTCAAAATTGCCCCCTATAGAGTGTGTCTGTGTGAGTGAATGTGTGCCCAGCGATGGATTGGCGCCCTGTACTGGGTGTATCTGCCCAGCGCCCGAAACGTTCTCCCCTGGATGGGCATGGGGAACCCCCCCCCCCGACCCCAATAGAGGATAAAGCGGGAGATGATAAATGAATGAATTTATCCTCTATTAGGGTCGCGGTGGGGTTCCCCAAGCTCATCCAGGGGAGAACGTCTCGGGCGCTGGGCAGATAGACCCAGGACAGGGCGCCAATCCATCGCTGGGCACACACTCACTCACACAGACACACTCTATATCTGTATCTGCCCAGCGCCCGAGACGTTTTCCCCTGGATGGGCATGGGGAACCCCACCGCGACCCTAATAGAGGATAAAGCGGGAGATAATGAATGAATGAATTATTGGAATATTTCATCATCTGTTTAAAAACAGATTAGGTGGCTTAGTGGTTAGCCCGTTCTTCTCTCAGCGCTAGGGATTCCCGGTTCGAATTCCCATCTGGGTGGAGTTTCCATGTTCTCCCCATGTCCGCGTGGGTTTCCTCCGGGTTCTCCGGTTTCCCCCCACAGTCCAAAAACATGGATCAAGTTAATTGAATTCTCAAAATTGCCCCCTATAGAGTGTGTCTGTGTGAGTGAGTGTGTGCCCAGCGATGGATTGGCGCCCTGTCCTGGGTCTATCTGCCCAGCGCCTGAGACGTTCTCCCCTGGATGGGCATGGGGAACCCCACCGCGACCCTAATAGAGGATAAAGCGGGAGATAATGAATGAATGAATGTTTAAAAACATTAAACATGTTTACTCCAGTGCTCACAGGATGGTTCTGCATGTTGAACATAACAATAATGATGTTCACTTAAAACAATCTGAAATAACTAGTAACATGTTTTTGCTGTCTTTCCTTTTACAGTGCCCATTCAATAAGGCTGGGTGCTGCTCTCGTTGTAACTAAAAGCCAACTGGTTAATAACTAGCTATTCAGAATGACCTGATCGACCATCTGCAAACTGCAAAATGTCACCCAGAATTAGAGACCTACATAAACAAGAAGTAATGACATGAAACACACAGAGGTAGACCAAAACCAGAAAATAACTAGAGAAGGGAACACAAACCTTGTGTCCCTTGCAATTATAGAAAATAGTAGGGGTGCTGAAAAAAATAGATTCTTCAAAGAATCGCGATTCGAAGTCCTGGCGATTCTGAATCGATTAAAAATGCCCAAGAATCGATTTAAAAAAATGTTTTTAAGTTTTATTTTTGGCGCCCTCTCCTGAGCATGTTGCATATCGCATTACGGATCCGCTCGGCCACCGTACAGCAAGCTTGTTAGCCAGCTCCCGTTGTAGTTCGCCAGCATCCTAGTTCATGCTAGCGAGAAGCATGGAGCAGGGAGGGAGAGCGGGATTCGTTCCCCCCATCGTACTTAAAAACCAGGGTTTGGCTTTTAAAGCCAGGAAGAGAGAACTCGAAAATGAGCATGACTGTTTACAACGAGTGTAAATTGACATTGAGGTACTTTGGTAATATGACAAATGCGCGAGCCCATTTTGCTCCACATCACCCTGAGATGAAAGGAGATGAAACGTTGAAAAATATATTTAATATTTAAGGTTAAGTTTTAAAAATGTAGCAAATGTTAAATGTGCAATATAGGTAAAAAGACTGAAGTATGGATTTTATTTTTAATGTTAAATTTTAGGCGGCACGGTGGCTTAGTGGTTAGTACGTTCGCCTCTCAGCTCTAGGGATTCCCGGTTCGAATCCCCATCTGGATGGAGTTTTCATGTTCTCCCCGTGTCCGCGTGTGTTTCCTCCGGGTTCTCCGGTTTCCTCCCACAGTCCAATAGAGTGTGTTTGTGTGCGTGTGTGTGTGAGTGTGTGCCCAGCGATAGATTGGTACCCTGTCCTGGGTGTACCTGCTCAGCGACCGAAATGTTCTCCCCTGGATGGGCATAGGGAACCCCCCCGCGACCCTAATAGAGGATAAAGCGGAAGATAATGAATGAATGAAAATGAACATCCCAGCGCCTGATTCAGCTCTGATTCAAGATTTACAACTTATATTATATAATTTTTAATTATTAAGAAGTACCTTCTTGGATATGGATATGTTCCTAAAAAATTTAAGTGTGTGACCATTAAAGCATTACTTTTAAAGCCAAAATTAAATACCTTACCTGCTGTCTTACTATGGGTCAATATCAAACCCTCTATTCGTTTCTAAAATTGTAGATACAAAGTTGCTTCTTTTGCAGAATCTCTAGCTTTAAACCAACAATATTCACACAGTTGTAAACATGATCCTAAACTTAAAGACAATTTTATCCTTAGTTAACTCATACGGTTAATTTTAAGATATCTGTTAAACTTTGATTAGATCCAGTTCACTGATTTAGACGTTATAAATGATTTGGATCTTATTTTCACCCGCTTAATTTTTTTCTTAATTTTAATTTTTTTGGCTAAAAATTATATCTCATTATTATATCATATAAATTATTATCACATCAAAGTTTACACCAAATTGTTCACACTTTCGCAAACCTACGAATGTTCTGCACTTCTTACAAAGTTATTTAATTATTTTTACATAAGCTGCACATGGTTTAAATGCAGCAGCTAGAGTTTTGACTAAAACATGAAAGTCTTATCACTTTTGCCCCTTTGTAACAAATTTGCACTGGTTCCTGATTGGATTTAACATTAGATGCTAAATTTTACTGATAACACACAAAATACTACATAATGAGGCTTTACGGTATCTGACTAAACTTAGAGAGTAATAAAATTCAAGTACAGACTTCCCCTTAATCCCCACTAAACTAAAAAACACTGGAAAAATAAAAAATCTTAACAAAGATGTAACTTTAACACTTTTATTGTAGTGAACCAAGTAGTGGATGTACTGTATACATTCTATATCATATCAAAATATCTGGTAAATTAGACACGACCACAGGATGTGCTCCACAACCTCTTGTTACACATTTTTCCAGTTAACACTGCATTAAAATGTTATTTAAGTGAATATTTAAATTTTTCTTACCAGAGAGCAACAAAAATAAAAGCAGATGCTTCATGTCAGTAACATTGACATCAACACTTCCCAGTCAGTTTGAATTTCTGCTAAGTTAATGCTCAAAAAAAAGTTAACGCTAAAAAAATGCAAATGATCTCTGAGCCAATATACAATAAAACATGTCTTATAAAGAACAAATGTTACTGTAGCTGTGATGTAGGACCTTTCCCTTCTTTCTTGTTTTTTTTTATTACCTGTATGTACTATAGATTCTATTTACTTTTCTCCAGATGAACCTGAATTTCTGTATTTATACCACAACCAACAAGCCACTCTGACGACACTGAGTCACAACCAAATCCTGTGTAAATAATTTCAGCTGAGACACCACGCCTAAACAAGACCATCAAATACTGTCTCTAAAATAAAAAAAGGTTTATTATAAGATTCTCAGGTAGTTTTTCCCTTAGTTTCTAACTTTTTAATACTTTTAGCTACAATCTAAAAAATGGTTCAGACAATAAATCAGTGATCAGTAAATGATCTAAAACTAAAACAAAAAAAGAAGGGATTTTGTATAATAACCTTTAAAGAAAAAGTCTAGAGGTTGAACATTACAGAAGAACTTTTTTATTCATTCATTCATTATCTCCCGCTTATCCTCTATTAGGGTCGCGGTGGGGTTCCCCATGCCCATCCAGGGGAGAACGTCTCGGGCGCTGGGCAGATAGACCCAGGACAGGGCGCCAATCCATCGCTGGGCACACACTCACTCACTCACACAGACACACTCTAAATTGGGCAATTTTGAGAATTCAATTAACTTGATCCATGTTTTTGGACTGTGGGAGGAAACCGGAGAACCCGGAGGAAACCCACGCAGACACGGGGAGAACATGGAAACTCCACCCAGATGGGGATTCGAACCGTGCCGCCCCAGAACTTTCTTAATTTGTTTATTTTAAAATTAGATAAATATTATTATTGTTATTATTATTATTTATGACCAAACATTACACACAACTAGCGCATAAAATACTAAATACTTAATTTAAAAGTATAGTATAATTTATAAATAACAATTTCATACACTGCATTCGAGCAATAATTGAATTGGGTTGAGTCATTCAGTACTAGATTTTATTGATTTACATTAATGTGTATCATCTAAATAAATGTGGTATTTATTTTGCATTTGTGATTAATTTATTTAAATGTTGGCACAGATTGTAAGAACTTTAGGAGCCCCAGTACTGACCTCTGAGGAACACTATATTTTATCTGTGTATGGGTAAATCGTGTAGCAAAATACGTGATTAACTTCTGTAACCTAATCAAATGAGTTTTATTATTGGGTCGCCTTTAATATACAAACATTTCTGAACTACTGCAATAACTACATGTATTACAGTCCACTGGAGTACACTAATCTCTAATATGTTGTGCAGTCAGTATAGTTGCATCCACATCCATCCAGGTTCTCCACAGGTCAAATTAAGGGAAACTAGAAGAGAATTCAACAAGTCCTCTCTGTCTTATCTTGTAATGTTGTGTTGGTGGTTTTGCTTTATTTATTTTTAAAGACAATATTTTTCTGTGCACCATCATTTAAAATTTACACTTGAAACGAAAGCATGAAAAATTACTTGTGAAGTGTTTACATTTTCTGGACCCCTCTAAAATTACTTGGTGTGTAGCATTTTATTATTGTTTGCTTGAATATCTGTAGACTTCTTTATTGTAAGAACCTTTTGTTTTAGAACTTCTTTACCTTTTTGAATAGTTTTGTTTTTTTGATCCTGTAGCTTTTTGTGACCTGCAGTGAAAGACTGTCTCTCAATTCATTCTGATTTGGATGTAATTTCCAATTTAAACTAGTAGCTGAGACAATGTTTTTCTTTATCTCACTTGTAAATGACAATGTAAATCTTTAAAGTTCTTGTTTTTTTAAAAAAAAAAATAAAAGCAGTAACAGAGCAGCCATAGAGACATTTGTGTTCCTTAGATCTTTTCCACTGTTTTTCAAATGAACCTGACTTTTTCATTTTTAACATCCACATTCAACGCTCCCCTTTTGACGTCACAACCAAAGTGTGTGCAAATCACTTCAAACTGAGACACACCTAAAAAAAAGATTTTATCAGACAAGCCTTTGATCTATAGAAACAGTTTTGATTTTGTATTAACATTTATAGTGCTGTGTTCAAAAACCATACAGATTGATTCTCTCCCCTGAATAGTTTTTTTGTTGCTTAATGCTCTCTGAACTTTTGGATTAAGAGTGGTGTGAGTCATGATGTCTAGCTATGAAACGACTTGGGTATTTTTTAGATCACTAAGTAAGTGTCTTTGTCAGGTTGGGAGGGCTAGGCCACTCCCCCCTGTCTCCCGTGTTTCGGGTTTGGCCATTTAGGGCTCCCGTAGGTAGGGCCCATCCCCCTGAGCTGGGATTGGGTCCTACCTGATCACGTGTGGCCTGCTGACTGCACTTGAGGCGTGCAGGCGCCCTAAGCCAGCATTTGCGGGTGTATGTGCACATGTATGTGTGTGTACGCTTAGGTGCCATGACAGGTGTTTTGGTTTTGTTTCGCGTTTCTCCTCGCGATGCTCCTTGCGATGCTCCTCACGATTCTCCCCGTGTTTCTCAGCGGATTTCTCCTTGTGATGCTCCGCGCGATTCTCCGCAGTTTTCTCCGTGTGATCCTCCACTCATTTCTCCGCGCGTCTCTCCTGGATCCGCGCCGCCAGGGCTAGGGCGTCCCACGCTCACCGTCAGCAATCCCCTCGCTCGCTTTTGGCGGACCGCCGCTCTTTGTAGGCCCATCGCTCTTTGTAGGCCCGCCGCTCTTCGTTCGTATTAACCCACGCAGCGTGGTCCGCCGATTGCTCCATGCTGAGCGCGTGGTGCTTATCACCCCGTTTAGCGCCACCAGCGGGCCGGCCCCTGATCCGTGTCGTGCGGCCAGCGACCCGCACAACGCCGCCTGCATGTTTTGGAGGGTTCGGGGCATCGAGCCGGTGAACAGTTGCCGTCCTGCGTCGGTCGCGTCCGGCCCTGAGCCGTCCGGGTTCCCATTAGGGTACGTCTGGTGCTTGGTACCCGCCTCGGTAGACCAGGACTGTGTTTTATGTGGTGTGGCCATGGTACTGGTTCTCTTCCTTTGTGTTCAGCTGGCGGAGAGAAGGGAGACTGGGAGTTGAGGCGTGGCGTCCAGCGCATCCACTAGAGTGCAGTTCAGTGGTCCGGTGGGGAGGCAGTGGATTTCTGGGGTCCCCGCACAGAATCAGTTAACCCCTGCTCTGGACCATACCACGCCCGCTCTGGACTACAATGCTACCGCACTGGACTATTTGCCATTTTATCAGGACATATTTCCCACGGCGGACAAGGTGCGCTCGGAACTGGAGGTGTTGAGTGCCGCTCAACTCTCAAGGGACTCTGTACCGGCTACCCTGCTCATGGGCCAAGACTGGGTAATCTTTGCGTCTACTCGAGTCACCTTTGCGTCCACTCGGGTCACATGTGCGTCCACTCGGGTCATTTCTGTGTCCACTCGGGTCACATGTGTGTCCACTTGGGTCCTTTCTGCTTTCACTCGGGTCACATTTGTGTACACTCGGTTTACCTCTGCGGTCGCGTGTACCCCGGTCTCCCCTGTGGCCGCGTTTGTCTCTTCGGTCCCTAAACCCGCGTTTGTCTCTCGGGTCCCTGAGTTTGCGTTTTGCTCTCCCGCCCCGGAGTCCGCGTGGTGGTTCTGTAGCCTTCGCACTCACAAGAAGCCACAGCGCCGCTGCGCACACATGGGGTCACGTCTTCCCCGCTTTCCCAAGGGGTTGCGCCACTCTCGCGTTCACAAAGGGGCACGGCGTTCCCGTACTCTCAAAGGTTTGAGTCCCTCTCGTGCTCATATAGGGTCACGCCCCTCTCACGCTCACAAAGGGCCACGGCGAAGCCGCGCTCACCTTGTCATGTCCCCCTCGGACTCTCAAAGAGTCAGGCTCTCCTCGCGCACTCAAAAGGTCTCACTGCCTACGTGCACTCAAAGGGTCGCGCCCCCCTTGCGCTCACAAAGGGTAACGGCGTTCCCGTACCCTCAAAGGGTCACGCCTCTCTCGCGCGCAGAAAGGGCCACGGCGCCGCTGCGCTCACCAAGGGTCATGTTCTCCTCGAACTCTCATAGGGTCACGCCCTCCTCGTGCTCACAAGGGGTCACGGCGCCCCCACATCCTTAAGGTGTCTCGTCACCCTCGCATGCTCGGGGGGTCACGGCGTCGCGGCCCTCACAAGAGGTCTCATCGCCCCCGCATCTTCAAGGGGCCACTTCCTCCTCGCGCTCGCAAGAGGTCACGGTGCCGCCATGCCACAAGGAGTCTCGTCGCCCCCGCAGCCTCAAGGGGTCACGTGCCCCTCGAGTTCACATAGGGTCGCGCCATCCATGCACACTCAAAGGGTTACGGCGTTCCCGTACCTTCAAAGGGTCACGTCCTCCTTGCGCTTTCAAGAGGTTACGTCCCTCTCACGTTCACAAGAGGCCTCGTCACCCCCGCGTGTACAGAGGGTCGCGTCGCCCCTGCATCCTCAAGGGGTCTCGTCCCCTTTGCACTCACAAGGGGTCAAGGCGCTGCCGTTCTCACAAGGGGTCGCATCGCCCCCGCAACCACAAGGGGTCACGTCGTCTCCGCTGCCTCATGGGGTCACATAGCCCTCGCGCCCTTCTAGGGTCACGACGCCCCCGCATCCTCAAGGGGTCACGTGCCCCTCGAGCTAACAAGGGGTCACGACGTCCACACCCTCACACGGGGGCACGGCGCAGCCGCGCTTGCGGTCACGTCGCCCCCGCACCCTCTAGGGGTCTCATCGCGTTCCTCAAGCCCCCATTTGTTTTTGTTTTTTTTCTCGTTTCCCCAGGAGCCTTTGCCTCCCGGTTGTTTTAGGGGGGCGATATGTCAGGTTGGGAGGGCTAGGCCACTCCCCCCTGTCTCCCGTGTTTCGGGTTTGACTATTTAGAGCTCCCGTAGGTAGGGCCCATCCCACTAAGCTGAGATTGGGTCCTACCTGGTCACGTGTGGCCTGCTGACTGCACTTGAGGCACGCAGGCATTTGCGGGTGTATGTGCACATGTATGTGTGTGTACGCTTAGGTGCCACGTCGGGTGTTTGGTTTCGGTTCGGTTCGTTTATATTTGGTTTGCTCCCGGCACGTCTCGCCGTGCCTTCAGCGGCGTTCCCGCTGTTTAGTTTTGTTTATGTGTTTTGCTCCCGGCACGTCTCGCCGTGCCTTCAGCGGCGTTCCCGCTGACTTCTGCAAATAAATCCCTTTGTTTGCTTACCTGGTCACCTGGCTCGCTTCTTAAGGACCACACCGCACCGCGCTGTGCCGCCTTCGCACAGACAGCGCGCCCGATCGTGACAGTCTTGCAGTAACACTGGGGTCTGTTCTTCAGTGTACTGATAATATGGTTAAGGCCTATGAATACATTTTTTCACCCATAAAGGTTGATTGTTGTCTTTAGTTTAGTTTTAAACCTAGGGAAAAAAACTCCTAATGTCTGTAGGACTGTTCAGAGTCTAAGAACTCTTGTTGCACACATTTGACCTTTTTTCCAATGAATTGTTTTTTAAAGTTGATCCTTGGTTTCTATATAGGTTATATCACACTTAAATACATCGCTAAGTTACAAAACATAAAGAAAATTAAACATCACGTCTCCTTATATTTATAAAGTCAAGAGTGTGTGTGTGTGTGTGTGTTTAATATAGTTTTCTACACGTTGCTTTCATTAAAACAAAATTTGAGATACTGACTCTCCATATCCTGCGGAGGTTTATATACTCTTTACAAACATCATGTTTGTAAAAACGGCGGCACGGTGGCTTAGTGGTTAGCACATTCGCCTCTCAGCGCTAGGGATTCCCGGTTCGAATCCCCATCTGGGTGGAGTTTCCATGTTCTCCCCGTGTCTGCGTGGGTTTCCTCCGGGTTCTCCGGTTTCCTCCCACAGTCCAAAAACATGGATCAAGTTAATTGAATTCTCCAAATTGCCCCATTATAGAGTGTGTGTCTGTGTGAGTGAGTGTGTGCCCAGCGATGGATTGGCGCCCTGTCCTGGGTCTATCTGCCCAGCGCCCGAGACGTTCTCCCCTGGATGGGCATGGGGAACCCCACCGCGACCCTAATAGAGGATAAGCGGG
>JAFMOD010001303.1:230370-274120 GCA_019802435.1 Corydoras maculifer | reverse complement strand
GAGTCACAGAGTCTTGTTTAAGGGTAGAAGATTGAGGGTAGAAGCTGCTGCTGCTTAGCAACCAATCAAGGGTTTAGATGGTATTGTTTGTAATACCTTCAAGCTACCATAAAGGACATAGCTACACAGAGCTACAATGAGTACTTTAAAAAAAATCATTGTCACTAAATACAGACTGTAACTGCATCAATAAATGCAACCCTAAAATTGAGAGTACAAATTACACCTGTCCAAAATCCGAGAGTCATTTAAGATAAACACCCGAACTGACAAGTGAGGACCTGAATAAGCTGTCATTAAAGCATTTTTTGTTTATTTTTTATTCAAGTATTCAAGTATTTTATTTGTCATTCCACAATATAAAGTACAGTACAGTATATGTGGAGCAAGACAGTGTTCGTATGATAGTGGGATTAACTGAAATCCTGCACTGTGTTTTTAATTAATACATGAATCTTATTCAATGAATGAATTAACATCTAAAAATAATTAATATATTGAGAAATTTGTTGGCCGTTTGAAGGCAAAACAGGTAGTGAGGGACAATAAACAAAAAAAGACAGGACTCAATTACTTTTATTATTTATTCATTCATTATCTTCCGCTTTATCCTCTATTAGGGTTGCGGTTCCCCATGCCCATCAAGGGGAGAACGTATCGGGCGTGGGGCAGATACACCCAGGACAGGGCACCAATCTATCACTGGGCACACACGCACGCATACACACTCTATACGGGGCAATTTGGAGAACTCAATTGACTTGATCTCAATTGACTCAATTGACTTGATCCGGAGGAAACCCACGCAGACACGGGGAGAACCTGGAAACTCCACCCAGATGGGGATTCGAACCAGGAATCCCTAGTGCTGAGAAGCAAACGTGCTAACCACTAAGCCACCGTGCCGCTACTTTTATTATTAAATCTGAAATTAAAATCATCACTAAAACTTTCTGGACAGACAAAATGATTTGCACAGTGATGCTGAAATGAATGGGTCCAGAGAACTGATGAGATTTAATCGTGCTGACCACTAATCCACCAAGCCTCTCAGCAAATAACAAAATACAGATTAATAATTTAGGAAAAGAAAAAATAGAATTCGAATACTTTAAGATTTTTGCTAGTTTGATTTTTCTTTTAATTTCTTCATGGTTTTATATTGTTGTTTAAGCAGACTTAAGAAGAGAATTTTATTGTTTTTTGTATTGTGTTCAGAAGCAGGTTGTTCACTGAGAAGAGCAACGTGAAGAGTATACGTTTTCGTCCTGTCTAATGCAAATCATCAGTCCCTCTCCTGCCACGTGAACAAACACACAATGAAGTGGATGCAAATTACAGCCTGCCAAACACAAGTGTCTTTTAGGATAAACACCTGAACCGACAAGTGAGGACCAGAATAAGCTGTCATTAAAGCAGTTTTTGTTTATGATAGTGAAATTAACTGAATCCTGCGCAGCATTTCAATTAAAACAAGAAGCTCATTCAGTGAATAAGGTGTAATCTAAAAATTATGACTTTTGAGAAATTTGGTGGCAGGTTGAGTGCAGAAACAGGTAACAAAGGACAATAAAAAAATAAAGACACATGTAAATTACATTTATTATTACATCTGTAATTAACACCATTAACGTTTTCTAGACAGACAAATTTGCATAGCGATGCTGAGATGAATGTGCCCTGAACATTGTTTTTGTGAGTTTTAAAAGAATTCTGTATTGGAATCTGTACAGGAATCTGAATTGTCTTACCCGGTTCTCTGATCCTGAACACTGGTTTAACTAAGGTTCAGATTTATAAAAGAAATGTTTTGTTTATGAATAATATTGTATAAATACATGAGCATTCAGTCAATAAAAAGCAGATGTAGGTTGTTAGTACCACAATGTCACTGTAATCATCAACAAGGCACACAGTTATTCTGAAGATTTAAAATCAAGGCATAGTATTAATATTGAATCATTCATTCATTCATTATCTCCTGCTTTATCCTCTTTTAGGGTCGCGGTGGGGTTCCCCATGCCCATCCAGGGGAGAATGTCTCGGGCGTTGGGCAGATAGACCCAGGACGGGGCGCCAATCCATCGCTGGGCATAATATTTAATCATTTCCAGTTTTTTTGCTGATTCATGTTGACCTATGTGATGATATGTATCTTTATGCATTTAAGTTATTTTTAACAACATGTATTTATTCATTTATATTTATTTCACTATTTTTTTAGTTATTTAAAAAAAAATAAAAGGGCAAAACTAACTTTACTGTATGTCAGGCGTTTACGGCGCCCTTCTGTTGGGACTGTTTTGTTCTGTTTGTTTTTATGATTCGAATTTATTTACCCTGTTTTGCAATTTCTCTTTATATTATCTTCAGCTGTGCCCTTATCTTGATTAGTTCTTCTCATCATGTTACTTGCTAACATGCTATGTGTTTTTGTTAATTAAGCCAGCCCTGCTCTCAACTTTGGTAACTGATTTTGAATGAGTCAACAGAAATTGATATTTTTTTGTTTTATTCTTATTTTTTCTTAATTTTGTTTAACTTTTTAATTTCCAGGAATAAATTCTAAAATAAGGACTTAAGACTTGGATATTGTTAGCGTCTGCTTCAGAGGGAACAGAGGAGACGTAGATGCAGAAACCACGGAGGTTTTATTAAACCAGTGATACAGCGGCGACCGAGCGGCACGTGGACGAGTAGGTGATCGACAGCGGGATCACAGGAGCACTCGTTGTAAATCACGTGCGTTGCTTGAGTACCAGGACTGGCAGTGAACCTGGTAACAAGCACAAGGGAGAAAAAAGAACACAAACCAAAACCAACACAAAATATAAAGACTGGGGGATAGAATAAACAAAGACAGTGGAAAACAGTAAGCGGAAGTGAAGTGCTGGACGGGGTGGCAATCAGGAGGAACCTAGGATGGACGATGGGAAAGGTAAAACACAGATGGAGAACTAGAATCGGGAGACAGTGAAGGGATTAGTGAAAGATGGGTTAAATGTGTTATATTCACCGACAGGGGAAGTGGTTAGTAAACAAAAGTGCGAATTGGTTAGGGATTCTATACACGGAATGACAGACATGGACTTTCCTTTCAAACCACTCACACAGAAACCTAAACTAAGGAAAGGAAGGAAGGGACGGGGACAAGGGAAAGGGAGAAAGGGAGGATGAGAGGTTGGAAGAAGTGGGGAACAGAGAGAGAGAAACACGCTACAACTAAACACACTCAAAATCGCACTCACCCAACGGAGACCAAACCACGGAAGAACACTGAGAAAGAACGCAGGAGATATCACAAGGATAACGCTCGGTAATGACGTGAACGACCAACACTTCGCGCCCGGCCAGCGAAACGGAAAGCCTTATAAAGGAAAGAAAGAACCCAGAAACAATGAACCTGATGAACGGAGAACACACGCTGATTAGTAGGCAGCGCTGCTGTCTCTGACAGTTATAAAATGGATATAAATAAAATACGCTTAACCAGTTTATTCACCATTATGAAGTATTAAATGACATTAATTCACACAGAACTGGATCCAACATTAAAAATTATTTCAAAAACTCTGGATTCTCTAGTTTTCTCTCACAGATTCAAAATAAATTGACTGCTCTAAATTGCTCCCATATAGTGTGTCTGTGTGAGTGAATGTGTGTGGGCCCAGCAATAGATTTATGCCCTGTCTTGGTGCCTGAAACGTTCTCCCCTGGATGGGTATGGAACCCTAGTATAGGATTAATTTAAAGATAATAAATGGATGGTGTTACGACCCCTCTAATTTGTCTAGGGATAACAGGGGGTCAATAACAGGTTTTAAGCGTGATGTTGGTGTGGTTATTTGTATAAGATATCTCAGACACAGAGGTGTCAATATCTGTGTCTATTAATGGCTCTTAATTATCTCATACAACTGAAATATTACCATAAAACAAACCAGATGAACATATGAGCATTCACAGGTTAGTTCCTGGACTACGGGCAGAGCCAAAGAAAATAAAATAACAAAACATAACCTTTAAACATAACAAAAACCAAAGTACGAAGATCGGCACGAGCCCCCTTACCTAAGGTGTCTATACACTTCCTACGTGTTGCAATGTAGGGGCGCGCTCATCTGCCCTGTCCAGGACCAGTGAATGGGAGGGGGAAAACAGAGGATTTAAGTTAATCGCTCAGGTGAGGCCTTACAACGTAAAAACACAGCTGTGGGGCTCCCACGTAATGTCGTGAGGTTCACAAATAGTACACATGAAATTGAATCACTACGTATCTCCCAGAAACAAAAGATACTTACAAAAGTTCTCCTGCTAGCACAACAACAAACTCATCAAACATCCAAACAAGCCACCACTAACTGTCCTCCCCCCATGGCAGTAGACAGGCATTGTATATATATCCATAGGTCCGCCTTTTTGCTATGCAGATCACTCTGAAATTCGTGCGATGTGAAAAAGGCGTGGTCCGACATCATTCAATTGACGTCCACGTGAACCTGTAACAATGACACAAGAGGACGAAAGCGCGCCTTTCACGTGACACCGCAACTCAAAACGTGGAACACGTAACAGATGGATTTATACTTTTACAACTACATCATCTACCATAGAAGAGTTTAGATAATAAGAATATTATTTGCAAAAAGAATGCAGGATTGCTATAGTAATATATATTTAAAAAAAAAATGTGGACACCTGATAATAAATGCTTCATTAATTTGATGGATGTTCAATTCAAAATTCTAGGCACAAATATAAATGCTGAAATAATTTGAAAGCTTTATCAGCCTTCACTCTACTGTCGACGATTATTAAATGTTTCGGACTCAGGAATTTAGACCCTCAATACAGGACGGGTGTTAAATAATAAAAAATCATTTAAAAAAAGGATTGCAAGATTACCACAAAACATATTTCTCAATATACAGTCAAAAGTATGTGCACACCTTATTATGATCCCTCAATTAACAAAAAAAAAAAAGTTTTTCCAACTATTGTTGGAATCCTTGTTCATGTTCATCAGCCTTCACAATGCTGTGGAAAAGTATTTAGTGTATCTATTTTAAACACCAAATACAGCAGGGGTGATGGACCAAATGTATGTGAACACCCTTTTTAGTCCTTTTTTAGCATCTAAAGCACACAGCACATTTTTAAAAATGAACTATTAAATGAACTATTGCAGAGGTTCTACTTGTGTGTCTATAAATGACTCCATTGTATTTATGTTTCATTTAAGAAACAAACGTCCATCTGGTTGCTTCCTCCATTTCACAGTGACTCCATTCATTTTAAGCTCCTGCAATTTGAGATTTATCTAAAAAACAAAACATAAAAAGTAAATAAAAATGGACACCTATTTAGAAATACATCTAAATACATTTATTATTAATAAACTACTCTTCATTTAAAGTAAGAATGAACTATTGTGAGAACGCACCATCTCCAACATTGAGTTCATTGTAGCATTATTTATATCTTGATTAGACTGAACCTTCAGTCTCACTATCTGCTGCTGTCCTGTGATGACTGAGGAGACAAACAGAGACAGATTGGATTTAAATTGAGTTCTTATATTAGTTTAATGTAGTGTGTAGAACTGAAATGACCTGTAACTCACTTCTGTGGCAGAAGAAAACATTCAGGTTTGAACAATTCGAGTCATATGTTAGACTGTTATTAAAATATCCACAGCTGTCACGTCCTACAGTATTACTGGGTTGTCCAGTCATCCATGTGTTGTACGACATTGAAGTCTGATCAGACCACTTCCAAACGTCTCTGTACAGACCGAACCACAAGGTAAAGCCGCTGAGCCTTCCGTAAATGACTGCATGCTCTGTTGCATTTCGATCGCTGGCCAGATCTGTGTGATACTGTCTGCAGTACGCCTGAGCCTGACTCCATGTGTAACCAATCTGAAATACTATGTACCTGCTGTTTCCAGTGTACCTGTCTGGATATAATATTAACAAAATGTTTTTATAACAAAATAATGCATTATATTGTCACTTCTGTATTACAAAATGACAAAATGGTGCAAAAAATATTTAACTTACCATCAAAGCACATGAAATAAAAGCTTTTAGAACAGACATAATCCCACCAACCATTTGAATTTATTGCAGCACATCCTTGAATAGGTGATGTGTAGGTGGTGGACCAAAACGTTGTATTTCCAATGTCCTGATTTCCGAGGGACCAGCGCCAGCTGACGTACAGACCCACCCAACCACTGGGGCCCAGTTTTGTAAGTTTGACCACATCATCAGCGCTCTCGATGGTAGCTAGGTCATCGTGGTTGGTCTGACAGTAAGTCTGTGCATCACGCCATGTTTTTGCTTGTTGAATCAGATAGTACTTATGAGGTACAGAAACCAGGAGTGGAACAAAACCTGTAACCAAAGTTTATATTTTACAGACAGAATGATACTAGTTGCATTACATCTAAAATTTTATATGAGTGAAAATGCAAACAAATAAAAACAATTTAACAAACATATTTAAAAGGATTACACACAAAATATTTCGCAAATAACACATATTTTTTAAAAAACGGACAATATCTATTTTTGGCAATAAAACAAGAAATCTCTCATTATTTAATTAACCTAAATCTTTATTTAACAGATAAATGGATAAACTAGAGTTCTATGGTTTCTAGTCCAAATATTATGATTTTTGATGAATATAAACAAATAAATATAAATGAAAAGTTTAAAAAATGATTTTTAAGAAGTGGGGGCCGTGGCATGTTTACTTCAATCATCAATAATTTTGTCCTCTTCCTTCATACATTTTCACTGAATTCTTGAATCTTTAAAGTACATATAGATACTGAAGAATTTAAAAGACTTTGGATGTTTCTAATCTATAACAATTGTTTTAAAGTCCGCTACGAAGTGGTGAACAAAACTGAAACGTTTAAATTTGTTAAAAGGGTTTTGTTTTCATCAGATTTTTCTTTTTAGACATGATGTAAACATCAGAAAACAGCGCCTCATCACTTATTATGTAACACGGTCTGCTGATGTGCTGCTGTTTCCCACAGAATGAAAAGAAATGGAAGAGAAATGTAAGCATACATGAAAGTCTTTTACTACATTTTTTAATTATTTAGATGAACAAGTACATGTCTGTGTCAGTGTTATTGCAATTGCTAACATGATTATACTGTACATCAGTTTTGTGATTTTTAATTTTAACACTGTAACGGGGGGGGGGGGGGGGGGGGGGGGGGGGGGGGGGGGGGGGGGGGGGGGGGGGGGGGGGGGGGGGGGGGGGGGGGGGGGGGGGGGGGGGGGGGGGGGGGGGGCGCCAATCCATCGCTGGGCACACACTCACTCACACAGACACACTCTAAACAGGGCAATTTTGAGAACTCAATTAACTTGATCCATGTTTTTGGACTGTGGGAGGAAACCGGAGAACCCGGAGGAAACCCACGCAGACACGGGGAGAACATGGAAACTCCACCCAGATGGGGATTCGAACCGGGAATCCCTAGCGCTGAGAGGCGAACGTGCTAACCACTAAGCCACCGTGCCGCCCACACTGTAACTTAAAACTAGAAATGAAAAATTGTGTTTTAATTATTCTTGGTTAAGGTTTTATTTATTTTCTAAGATATTATAGATCTTCATATCTTTCTCTTGTTTTTTTTTATTATTTAATCTGTGTATTTATTAATACTTTCATTTTATTTCTGACTGTATCTTTTTAAGCACAGGTATTATATAGATTTTAATCTGACACCTGGTTATCATTTACATATAAACTTTGCTCTGAAAACCACCTAAACACAAGCATCACCTAAAATGTAATTTCTGAGTACAGAACTTAATTTATGAAGTTTATTTTGTCTCTGAATCCAAAACTACAACATAAATAATAACATGTGACTTTTGAGCATAGGTGATCCTGTTCTTAGACCTGTACACACAATCTCTCAAATTTACAAAAAATAAATCAATAAATAAGTAGTAAAAAAAAATATCGTGAATTAAATCTAACCTGAGAGCAACAGAATGAATAACAGTTGCTTCATGTCTAAATTCACTTTAAAATATTAAATAGTTTCAAAAGGTTCCAGAAATATTTTTAAATCCAGCCAGGTTTCTGCGTACAAACTGACATCTTCAACAAAAGAACTATTTCTTCTTGAAGGCCCATATTTAACATTCCACTCCAAAGACACTGAGTCACAACCAAATTGTGTGTAAATTATTTCTGCGGAGACACACCTTAAGTGACCTAGCAAGTTCTCTGCAAGTGTACTAGAGCACCCTCACTTCTACTCATCACTCCTGGTCATACAAAGGGCCAAAAGCCAAGACTGCAGGTCAGTTTACAGCAGAAATAACAAAATAATAAGAATAAAATGATCAAGAATTAAGCAGATAAAGTAACAAGGTTTTTGTGATTTTTATCTTTAACTTTTAATTTGTATTTTGATAGAACATATAGAAATATACACAAATAGTTTAAAAAAGCAAAATGCAACAAACCAAGAAATGTGTTAGTTTTAGTTTTATAATCATTTGTTTTTATTTTTATGTTAAAACCTCATTTAGAACAATTGGAGCAAAAAATTACTTTTACTGACAAAGTGTCACAGGTGCCTGGAGCACCTGTCCCTCATTAAATGGACTCAAGGCACAAGCGGCGTACGCATTCCTTCCCGCGTAGCCGATCTCCCGGGGAAGATCGCTAACAGAAAGACGTGCCTAAACATCTGGAGTGTTCCGAGTACCAGAGGCTGCCCGCTGACGAATCCGAGCACCAGGGACCGCCCACTGCCAAGTTTGAGCACCAGGGACCGCCCGCTGCCTAGCCCGGGCACCAGGGGTTGCCCGTTGCCGTTCCCGAGCGTCAGAGGCCGTCCGCCACCGATCCCGAGCACCAGGGCCGCCCATCGCCGACTCCGAGCACCAGGGTTCTTCCGCCGCCGACTCCGAGCTCTCCCCGCCTCGCAGCTAGAGGGCGCTGAGCCGCGCCCCGCAGCGAGATGGCGTGCTCCATGCTTCATCAGCAGGGGGCATTCAACACGCCTTATCTCCTGAGGGACCCCCTCTTTCTCCGCGAGAACCCCTTCATGGTCGCTTTCCCCTTTTGCGCGACCGTTGGGGGGTAAGTGCCTGGGGCACCTGTCCCTCATTTAATGGACTCATTGTCTCCGTTGGGTGATTGGTTTACTTTGTGCACGTGACTGGGTGTCTTCTGTATTTAGTTTCCGTATTTCTTTATTCCCGTGCACATCTTTGTTTGTGGTTTAATCCAGGTGTTAGTTCGTTTCGTTTGTTCCCCCTTTCTGTTGGTGTCCTTACACCATTTTTAATAATAAATCTGTTTTGTTTTTATTCCCGGTGTCTCTGAACTCTCCTTCTGCGCTCAACCACGTTACAGCGCTGCACAGTATCCCCGCGTAGGCTTTTATCCGTGGGAGCGTTTTGTCCGATGGACCGGTGTACGAATTTTTCCCCGCGTAGCCGATTCCTGGGAAACCCTCACAAGGTGCAAGCGGCATACGCATTCCTTCCCGCGTAGCCGATCTCCCGGGGAAGAACAAGCGATCGCTAAAGGTTTTTTTATGACTTAAAATTTACATAAATAAATTTTGAAATCACTTAAAACAGAGGCAATTGAAAGTTAGCAGTTAGCAGGTGAGGTTAATTATATAATTGAAAAAAAAATTTGCATGCAAGGGTCTGTCATATTTAACCACCATGTGTAGCATATGAGAGAATTGTCAACTCATTTGTCAACTCATTTAAAGACAGCACATTTTATTCATAGTTTCATTCATAGTTTTTATTCATATGATTCAGGGAGTAGCAGTGATTCTAATTAAAATAATTTTATTGGCTTTTTTTATTTATTCATTCATTCATTATCTCCCTCCCTTTATCCTCTATTAGGGTCGCGGTGGGGTTCCCCATGCCCATCCAGGGGAAAACATCTCGGGCGCTGGGCAGATACACCCAGGACAGGGCGCCAATCCACCGCTGGGCACACACTTACTCACACAGACACACTCTATATAGGGCAATTTTGAGAATTCAATTGACTTGATCCATGTTTTTGGACTGTGGGAGGAAACCGGAGAACCCGGAGAAAACCCACGCAGACTCGGGGAGAACATAGAAACTCCACCCAGATGGGGATTCGAACCGGGAATCCCTACCGCTGAGAGGTAAACGTGCTAACCACTAAGCCACCGTGACGCCGGCGTTTTTTTAATTTTAATCTAAATGTTTGAGAAAAATAAGAATTCACAAATATTCTTGATTGTAGTTTAACTAATTAGCTTTTTTTAAAAATTGATTATACAGGTTGATTAAACCTGAATATTCATTGGACTGGCGGTCCTGCAGGACGCCCCCTTAATGGACTCACTTATAGTTTTCTAGTTTTTAGTTTTTACATTTGTTAAATGTCTCTACATGGCTGTCCTACATTGTTGTTGCTGCCTGTCCGCTTAAGGAGGACGAGTCCCCCACTGAGTCTTGGTCGTCCCAAGGTTTCTTCCTTGAATAACAACATAAAAGGGAGTTTTTTCTTGCCACTGTCGCTTCAGCTTGCTCTTTGGGGGTTTAAAGGCTTTTCATTCTGTAAAGCTGCTTTGTGACAATGTACTGTTGTAAAAAGCGCTATATAAATAAATAACTTGAACTTGAACTTGAACTTTATAGTATAGCAAAGTGAAAGAGTTCACTCTCTGTCCTACATGTCTTATGCAAATTGTCAGGCTCTTACTCTTGCCATCTGAACAAACACATGATTAAAATGAATGCAAATAATTCTTGACCTACTCAACTCATTTTTATTTATAAAGCACTTTATACAGTGTTGAAATTAACAGTACCGTGTTGAAATTAAAACTAAAATTATAAAGCAAGAACACAATATACCAATAAAACAATATAAGAAATAAAACACTAAAATGAAATAAAACCACGAAAACCAATGAACCCAAAGTGATATCATGCTGTACTAAAAGTCAAAGAATAAAAATGTGTTTTAAGACCAGATTTCAAAGCTTAGGAGCCATAATTGAAAAGGCTCAGTCCCCTCTGAGCTTAAGCTTGAACCTCGGTACCTCCAACAACAGCTGATTAGCTGACTTGAGGCACCATACGAGCGCATGCAGATAGAAGAGCTCAGAGAGGTAAGGCAGGGTGAGTGCATTGCTCTTTCCAACCTGAACCAGGGCTCAGGTTTAACTCTCTTTGGATTTTAATTGTCACTGAATCTAGTATGATTTGGCAGGAAAAGTAAAACTTCTCCATTTTAACAGATGCTGCATCAGGAGTGTCTCTAAGCTGATTTAAGGCAGCAAATATCTGACCAGCAGTGCAGAGGTTAAAATGTTGACAAAGCCGGGCAGTAGCAAAAGATTGAACTGTGCAGCACTAGATAAAACCACATGAAATAAAACAGCCATGTGATCTCAGAACCCACACATCAACACAGACAAACCATGAGAAAGAACCAGGTCTAAGGTATGGCCATATATATATGTAGGACCAGACACACACTGTACTAAATTAAAATAGTACATTTACATTTTGGTCATTACATTTTTTTAATCCAAGGTGAGCACTGGGTTAATCACAACATCCCTTGAGCAATGAGGGTTAAGGGACTTGCTCAAGGACCCACATTGGTAACTTTAGTGGACCTGGGATTTGAAAAAGCAACCTTCAGATTGAAAGCCCAACGCCCTACATTACATTAAATGTACTTTGTCATTTAGCAGACGTTTTTATCCAAAGCGACTTCAAATGAGAACATCACAAGTCAGTAGTAGTCAGTGGTAGTGAAGAAAACCAACTACACTGTAAAATTATCAAACCTGATCGTTATATGATGATGTGCCCCCCCCCCCCTTTTTTTGCTCCCTACAACAGGTATTTGTTAAAAAGATGCGTTTTCAGTAGTTTCTTAAAACTGCCTGGTGATTCTGCCCTAACCACTGACCTACCGCGCCCTTGATCATGAAGTACATGATCTTTATTAAAATATAATAAAAATATAGAATATTATATTGCACTTAATAGAAGTAAGCCTCATATACATAAAAACTACTTATTTTAGGGAACAATAAGTTCAACATGAAGTTTAGGTAAGAAAATAAATGAAGTTTTTAAAATACTTTTTACAGTCTTTGTTCACTATTATAAATTAGGTAGTTCTGGTCCTTAAATATAATTTGCTAAGCTGTTTTTGAATCATTGAGAATAACACACGTTATGAGTCTGGTTTGTGGAGAACAGAGGAGACGTAGATGCAAAGCAACTGTGGTTTATTGAACCAATCAAACAGCGGCGACCGAGTGATTCGTGACTGACTAGGTGATTGGAAGCAGGATCACTTGAGCACTCGCTGGATGTCACGTGCGTAGCTTGAGTACCAGGACTAGCAGCGAACCTGGTATCAAGCAGAAGAGAACAGAAAAACACAAACCAACACAAACACAAAATATAAACACCGGGAGATAGAATAAACAAAGACAGCGGAAACTAGCGTGAACAGAGGAGCTAAATAGAACAGGGACAGGATAGATGAGGTGAAGTGCTGGACAAGGCGGTAACCAGGGAGAACCGAGGGTGGATGACGGGGAAGGAAACACACTGACGGGAACCTGGAACTGGGAGACAGAGAAGGGGTTAATACGAGATGTGTTAAATGTGTTATATACACCGACAGTGGAGAGGTTAGTGAATAATAGTGAGAAGGTGTTAGGGAGTCTATACATAAATGACGGACTCAGACTTTCAGTGCTTAACATACATTATTTTCCTAATGTTTTTATAAAGTGGCAGGATTATTAGAGTATCTGAAATCCTGTTACTTAGTGTTCACTTTAAAAACTGGACTATATTATGTTGCGGAAGACCAGATTATGAACAATTTTGCTTTTAATAAACTGTACACTGGTGCAACTGTACTCCGCTTCGTGTCGGGCCTACTAACACCTATTTTCCGTGATTTATTTACAATAATGCCACGCCCTCCCATGCCTTATTGCTTTATTCTACAAAGAAAATCTCTATTTAAAATTAGAGAGCTCACAATAACACATCACCTAATCCCACCAGGAATAAGCAGATAATAAAGAGCGTCATTTTTTAATAACATTTAAACCCACTGATCTACATACAAATTTGAGCATAATTTAACTTAAAAACACAAACTGCAAGTTTCCCTGCAAGTCTTTTGAATATTCTGAATAAAGAATGAAGTTCAGGTGGCTTTAGTAAAGTCTACCTCTGCATGTGTAGTGGAAAAAAATGTCAAGAATAATAAAACAGCATTAGATATATTGATTTATTCATAAACTACAAATACATGAATAGTACAATAATTGACTAGAAAAAGTCAATTGTTAGAATTAGTTAGTAGTAAAACATTAGATGTGCTACAGCAGCACACGTACAGAGACAAACTGGTTTTTATTCGTTTACTTTTTCCTACGCATCACTTAAGACCTTTTTTTAAGAAGATTCAGGGTTTTAAACTTAAATCAACACAAAACCTACTGAATTTATTTTTCTGACGTTGCTTCATCCAAGGCTGTCAGAGTTATTTACTAACATATTACTTGTAAACAATAGAAAGAAAAAAAAAAGATAAAAACAAAAACGGTGAAATCAGGTACAAGACCAGAATGCAAAGAACTTTTAAGAGCAATATTACAAACAGGTAGCTTAGTAGCAATATTAAAAACAGGTGGCTTAGTGGTTTAGCACGTTCGCCTCTCAGCGCTAGGGATTCCCGGTTCGAACCCCCATCTGGGTGGAGTTTCCATGTTCTTCCCCGTGTCTGCGTGGGTTTCCTCCGGGTTCTTCGGTTTCCTCCCACAGTCTAAAAACATGGATGAAGTCAGTTGAATTCTCAAAATTGCCCCATATAGAGTGTGTATGTGTGAGTGAGTGTGTGCCCAGCGATGGATTGGCGCCCTGTCCTGGGTTTATCTGCCCAGCGCCCGAGACGTTCTCCCCTGGATGGGCATGGGGAACCCCACCGCGACCCTAATAGAGGATGAAGTGGGAGATAATGAATGAATGAATTAATGAATGAAAAACAGCAGATGACATTGCTTTATAGCAGGAAGGTCTTAAGTTCAGTCCTTTAGCAGGTTCTCCCTGTGTCTGCAGGTTTTTTTTTTTTTTACACCATCCAAAAACATGCTAGTGGATGAACTGGAGATACTAAATTGTAAATGTGATTGTCTGTGTGTCTGCCCTGTGGATGGAGTGGTGATCTTTGCAGGTTTTTCTGCTAACCTTTGGCCTCTGAATGCTGGGGTAGATTCATGCACCCCATGTGGCCTTAATCAGAATAAGGGACTAAAACATAAATAAAACTGACTGATGAAGTGCACTGTGTATTTACATTAACTTATAAGTTTGTGTAAAAAAAAAACACACTTCCAAACATAGGAGCAACTAATATTTAGTACCATGTTTCAGACACAAGGAGGACATGCAAACTCCAGGAGCTCCAGGAACTTTGTTGCTGTGAGTAAACATGACTGCTTGCTGTGCAACTGTGCTGCATCATTGTAGAATAAAAATAATTATAAAAGGAACTATTGTTATATTCCATATTATACTGTTACACTACAACATTTTACACATGTAAGATTAGATTTAATATCATTGAGAAAAGGAATGCAAGATTACCAGAAAACATTTTTCCCAATATACAGTCAAAGGTATGTGTACACCTTACTATGATCCCTTAATTAAGTTGAATGACGTCCAAATCCAAAAATCTAGGCACTAATATAAATGCTGGAGTCATTATCAGCCTTCACAATGCTGTGGAAAATTACCAAGTAATTTAGACCCCAAATATAGGAGGTCTGATATACCAAATGTAGGTGAACACACCTCCTATTTTTAGGATCTAAAACATACAGCACAAAAAATAACAAAATAAATGCAAAGGTTCTACTTGTGTCTCTATGAATGACTCCATTGTGTTATGTCTCATTTAAGAAACACACGTCCATCTGGTTGCTTCCTCCATTTCACAGTGACATTCATTCCAAGTTTCGTCAATTTTAGTTTAATCTAAAGTTCAGAACATAAAAAGAAAATAAAAATGTTACACACATGCATCAGTAGTTCTGTTAGTACTAAACTATAATGAGAACTTACCATCTCCAACATTGAGTTCATTGTAGCATTATTTAAATCTTGATTAGACTGAACCTTCAGTCTCACTATCTGCTGCTGTCCTGTGATGACTGAGGAGACAGAGACAGATTGGAATCAATCTGAGTTCTTATATTAGTTTAATGTAGTGTGTAGAACTGAAATGACCTGTAACTCACTTCTGTGGCAGAAGAAAACATTCAGGTTTGAACACTTCGAGTCATATGTTAGATTGTTATTAAAATATCCACAGCTGTCAGGTCCTACAGTATTACTGGGTTGTCCAGTCATCCATGTGTTGTACGACATTGAGGTTTGATCAGACCACTTCCAGACGTCTTTGTACAGACCAAACCACAAGGTGAAGCCGCTGAGCCTTCCGTAAATGACTGCATGCTCTGTTGCATTTCGATCGCTGGCCAGATCTGTGTGATACTGCCTGCAGAACGCCTGAGCCTGACTCCACTGGGCGTTGCTCTGATAAACGACGTATCTGCTGTTTCCAGTGTAACTGGCTGGAAATAATATAAAAATGATTAACACTTAACTTTCATAACATGTTTCAATTTTAAGCAATAAAAGTTAATACAATTTTACTTACCATCAAAGCACATATAAAAATAGCCGTGAGAACAGAAATAATCCCACCAACCATTTGAACTGATTGCAGCACATCCTTGAATAGGTGATATGTAGGTGGTGGACCAAAACGTTGTATTTCCAAACTCCTGATTTCCGAGGGACCAGCGCCAGCTGAGGTACAGACCCACCCAACCACTGGGGCCTAGTTTGTTAAGTTTGACCACATCATCAGCGCTCTCGATGGTAGCTAGGTCATCGTAGTTGGTCTGACAATAAGTCTGTGCATCACGCCATGTTTTTGCTTGTTGAATCAGATAGTACTTATGTGGTACAGAAACCAGGAGTGGAACAAAACCTGTAAACAAAGTTTATATTTAACAGACAGAACCTTAGTTTAAGTTAACATTATATTTTATGTGAAATTTACAGTAAATTGGTGAAATAAAGTGAACAAACTAAACAAACAAGTCAAGAATATTTTACTGCATGTAAAAAGTAGGTCAAAAAAGATTTATTGAAACTAAATATCCGTAGAATGTTTTTTTATAGCTTTTTAACCTCTTGAAGATATGAAAAACATTTTCTGATCATTCATTCATTCATTTATTTATTAATTATCTTCCGCTTTATCCTATATTAGGGTCGCGGGGGGGTTCCCCATGCCCATCCAGGGGAGAACGTTTCGGGCGCTGGGCAAATACACCCAGAACAGGGCGCCAATCTATCGCTGGGCACACACTCACTCACACAAACACACTCTATATGGGGCAATTTGGAGAACTCAATTGACTTGATCCATGTTTTTGGACTGTGGGAGGAAACCGGAGAACCCGGAGGAAACCCACGCAGACACGGGGAGAACATGGAAACTCCACCCAGATGGGGATTCGAACCGGGAATCCCTAGTGCTGAGAGGCGAATGTGCTAACCACTAAGCCACCGTGCCGCCCAACTTTGTACTCAGCAGACAAAAAAGTATTTTTGATAGTCTGTCTAAAATTAGAACAATTTTATAGTTTCCTTTGTGATTTTATGACAGAAATATAACTTAAACTTTACAGCAGTAAAACAAGTGGATGCTGACCTTCTATATCATAGCAAATGATAGGACAATTTTAGTTATTATATACAAATTAATGATCATCTATAGTTAAACTTGTGATATTAAATTCTGAATTGTCAGCTCACCTGAAAGCAACAGTAAGAAAAGCCAGTGCTTCATGTTTCAGGATTTAAGCTTACTTCAAGATAATAATTGGCATTAAAATTCCCCCGTCATATTTCAAACTCCAGCTTTCTTACTGCACAATCCTGAAAAACAAAAAAACATTAAACAGAAATAAGAAATCATACGTGAGCCACAAATTACAGCTCTCTACCTGTGATGTAGGACTTTTGTTACTGAGATCTTTTTCAGTGTTCCTCAGGAAATCCTGACTTTTTTTTTGTCAAACATACACAACCAGCAATCCAACCAACCAACAAGTCACAACCAAATGGTGTGTAAATCACACTGGCTGAAAACACAACAAAACTGCTGCGCACCTCAAATGCACTGACAAAATAAAATGAAAAGGAAATCTAAGGTCGCAAACATATATTTTTGATGTCTCAACAACAGAACACAATCAAGGATCGATTCCTGATTGATTTTAACTTTGAGGGAGTGTGAAGGCATTGTCATGCAGAGGAAACAGAACATTCTTTTAAAGATATTACTATTTTATTGATTAATCAGATTAACTCGACATCTATTTTCCTTTAAAGGATAAATCGACCTTAAATTTCTTTAATTTTAAGTACCAAAAATGCTGGAGGCATTAAAATATCATTAAATCAACACAAATCGCCACATGAATTAATAACTTTGTTAAATTTTTGATTGATTTAGTACGTCATTCATTTACGATCTTGTTTAGATCGGTGCGGCTGCGTGTGAACAAATCCTTCAACGGGGCTGGGTCTTTCGTGGCGCAGTGTCGCTGTCTCTACACCGCGTCGCTGCTGCAGAACTTAAGCGCTCGACCGCCGCAGTGAAGTGATCCTCTTTTAAAATTCACCGTTGCGCCCACCTTTTCCAGGAAGTCCGTACTAAGGATACAATCCTCACTAATGGGGCCCATCCACATGGGATGTGGAGTCGCACCGCTGCCACAATCGAGTGATAACCTCCAGCATCCCATCAGGCTGATGCGGTCACTTGTGACCATGTAGAGTTCAGGTTTGCCCCGAGTTTTGACCTCACCACCAGCCGCTAACGTCTGCTACTATACCAGGATGTGTGCTGCCTCAACTCGCAGGGTTCCAGCACCTTTACTAAGTGATCTGGAGCGAGTTGGGATGAACATCCCGCGGGAACGTCGGGTATGCCAGCTGAACTAGCAGTGCCATGTCTGCCGCCAGCGTACTGATCTTCTTGCCCTTTTCACGTCGTCTAGCTGTAAGTAGCTGTTTGGCGGCCGTTTTTTTGGGTTGTCAGCTAAACGGCCCGGTTTTAGCGCTTCAGTGAGATCTGCCAGATTACCCCGGCATTCCGGTGGCAGCTCCCCTAATACACTTAACGCTCTCCCCTGCAGCGCCAGTCCTAGTCATGCTGCTGCCTTATCATCAGACCAACCAGAGTTCCTTCTCACTATTTCCAGCTGTGCCTCGTACGATTCCCAGTCGGCCTCACCGTTATAATCCGGCAGTCAAAGCTACATCCTCTCGACTGTCGGCCATGTGTTTTCCAAATCCATCTCCCGTCCCAACGTTTTTCGTCTCACACCAAGGGTTCCACGTCCGAGAGACCCCAGTTCTCGATCGATCGCCTCCAGTGCACGATCCAGACGATCGAATCCCACTTCTGACACCAAATGTGGCGTTGATGAAGAACTGCCGCGGAGTCGAGATGCCATCGTAACCAAACTAGGTTTATTAATGAGAACGTGAAAGTAACTCCAATAACTCCAACACTTCAACCACGCAGACACGCAAACCCCTTCCCTTATATACATGTATTTTCCCGCGGTGCATCCCAGAACATTCACAGGGCAACTTCCCATTGGCAGGGCATCCTGCCAAACCGCGACGTGCACGCGCACCCCGTGGTACAGCCAGTGAAACCCACAGGGCAACTTCCAATTGGCAAGGCAACCTGCCAAGCCGTGATGTGTGCCAGGGCAACATGCCAAGCCGTGACGTGCACGCCAACATGGCGAGTCCCGTGCTACAATATTACATACTATTAAATAACATTATATAATATTTCTAATAACTATAATATAAAGCATGTCCGTTTACGAACAATTCCATAAATGTCATGTTTTACTTTAAGGCTCAAACAATTATATAAAGTCTAAAGTTTCTAATTAAGTTTATAACATTGAACATAGTCAAAAAGTCACTAAACATTCGTTTACATTTTTAATAGTAACAATGTTGTTTTAACTATTGGATTTTATTAAAATCAAACTTTATTACGACCATTTTAAATGTTTGTATATATTTTTGAATTAATAAAAACTATGTAAACGATTAACAAAAGACCGAATTGCAAATCTATTAAGATTCGGTCTAGTGCGCTTGAAAGTAAGTAAGTCACATTGACACACAACCTAAAATAGAGCACAACTGAAGGGAGTTAGCATCGGTTTAGAATAGAGCCGTCATTTAGCGACATGTTTACAATTTTGTTGCACTTATTGTGTACTTAAAACGAAAGTGACACGATTTTTTAAATTATAAAGTAAAGTGCAACGCTGTGAATAAAATAAAGAAACACGAGAAAACAACAAATAAGTTATTTTTTTAGGGAAGCTGGTAGAAGCGTCTTCTTCTACTTCCCTGAAAATGCATCACCGTCGATCCGTCTTCTCCTTACCGTATCAATAGAGTGCAACTACACCTGATAAGATTTTGATCATCACTATTGATTATTCTTAAGACTGATTGTTAAAATGAACTACATAATCATTTTACACGAACTCAGAATAAACTGCTCACATAGTAAATCTGAATAATAACTAATCAAAATTTTGTTACCAGTGATTTTATTTACTGCATTATAAGCATAAAAGATCAGTTTATGTGAGTTTCATTCATTATTATGTGAGTTTTAAAGTTTTGCTAAGGATCCATTTGGTTCTTAGTAACAGTGAATGAGCTCTGGGTTTGCCACTCCAGCACTATAACTTTGCAGAAAATGACGAGGACAACATACATGTTAACATCTTAAACAAAAGAAACCCCTCAAGTTCTTTAAAAAAATAAATAACATCCAAATGGAACTTAAGGCTCAGACAGATTTATTGTATTTATATTATATCTCTTGTTGGGGGCGGCACTGTGGCTTAGTGGTTTAGCACGTTCGCCTCTCAGCGCTGGGGATTCCCGGTTCGAATCCCCATCTGGGTGGAGTTTCCATGTTCTCCCCGTGTCTGCGTGGGTTTCCTCCGGGTTCTCCGGTTTGCTCCCACAGTCCAAAAACATGTATCAAGTTAATTGAATTCTCAAAATTGCCCCATATAGAGTGTGTCTGTGTGAGTGAGTGTGTGCCCAGCGATGGATTGGCGCCCTGTCCTGGGTCTATCTGCCCAGCGCCCGAGATGTTCTCCCCTGGATGGGCATGGGGAACCCCACCCCCACCCTAATAGAGGATAAGTGGGAGATAATGAATGAATGAATGAATTTCTTGTTGGTTCCATGTTTGCTTCTGTTTTATTTTGAACCCGTTTTGAAAACAAAAAATGTCCCAGGTTTGATTTCTTGGTGGATAGAGTTTCTGTCTGTGTGGAGTTCCGTATTTTCTGTGTTTGTTTGCTCTCAGTCCTGTATTGCACTAAACGACCTCCTGGTGTGATTCTAAGGGTGTGTGTTTGCGTCTCAGCCCTGCGATAGACCACCTCTCCAACCTTTTCCAACCTTTTATCATATGAGCACCGGAATGGTCTGCAGTACCCCACCACAATCGGATCAGGATAAATAGATTAGAAAAGGTATGAGTAAAGTAAGAGGTTCTA
This sequence comes from Corydoras maculifer, assembly GCA_019802435.1. Classification (NCBI taxonomy): domain Eukaryota; kingdom Metazoa; phylum Chordata; class Actinopteri; order Siluriformes; family Callichthyidae; genus Corydoras; species Corydoras maculifer. Next base: position 253,371 of record JAFMOD010001303.1, on the reverse strand, counting down.
ATTTTTAAACACAGCTGGATGAGTTAGATTAAGGTTTTAAGGTGCTCTTTAATAAAAGGGATGGGTTCTAACAGGATGTGAAAAACATCAACTGCATGAGAACATCAGGTTACACGTGAATGTGTTTAATTGGTGGATTAAGTGATGAATAAATAATTATAAATTAAATGTATTTGAATTCTGCCTGTTAATCTCAGTTCTGGGGTTAGTCAGTATGTAGGGCATTATTTTATGCTCTACACCCATTTTGACCTACATCAGTGTGATTATAGGTGGAACCCTTTAGAACACTTGTTCAATTAAAGTTAACCTTATTAAGTTAATCTTATTAAAATAAGGTTATTTTCTCTTTTAGTAAGTGACTATGAACAGAGTGTAAAACAGCCGTCAGAACGCAAATCAAAATGTTATTTGTGTGAATGATGACAATCACATTCCCAAAGACAACTGGGATAAATGTAGTGTCTTCAGTTCTACTGACCCACACGCCTTTTCACTGCAGATGGAAATTGTTACAGGCATTGAGAGAACCTACAAAACTCCACAGTGAAAGGACCCAAGGCATTCTGTTTAAGATCTGAACCGAGAACGTTCTTGCTGTAAGAGTACGACATTACTCACTAAAATTAAGCGACTCACAAACACACAATATGGTATGGTTCACACTCACTGTGTACTTAAGACAGAAGTAAAATGATTGAATATATTAATACAATAAACCACTGCTGTAAGCACTGGAATGGTCTGCAGTACCCCACCACAGTCAGATCAGGATAAGTAGATTTGAAAAGGTATGAGTAAAGTAAAAAGGTTCTAATGTTTACACACAGCTGGATGAGTTAGATTAAGGTTTTAAGGTGCTCATTAATAAAAGGAATGGGTTCTAACAGGATGTGAAAAATATCAACTGCACGAGAACTTCAGGTTAAACGTGAAGGTGTTTAATTGGTGGATTAAGTGAATGAATAAATAATTATAAATTAAATATATTTGAATTCTGCCTGTTAATCTCAGTTCTGGGGTTAGTCGGTATGTAGGGCATTATTTTATGCTCTACACCTATTTTGACCTACATCAGTGTGATTTCAGGTGGAACTCTATAGAAATTCTTAAAGGAGGGAATGTTACTGAACTGGTTTGGGAGTGCTAAACGTGATGTGTAGAAACAATGACGGTAATATTATTAATATATGACATGACAATTATATTAAATCCCATAATCATTAACTCACATAGTGAATACGGATAAGTACATAACAGATGGATTAATCATCCCACATTTGGCTGATGGAGTTCTGACCGTAAAGAATCAGTACAAAGATCAACAGGTTTAAACCTCTCATTGTATTTATTATAAAGTCCTCTGTCCTCGCAAAACCCTGGATCTGTGTTATCTGACACTTTAGAACTACTCCTCAGGTCTCAATGTCACCTGAACCCAGTTTACACACTCACTTTACCTCCCTGATGTTGCCTCCAGCTTGATGTCTCCTCCAGCTTCAGTCTGATCTTCTAATTTATGTCTAATTTACAAACCTGAACAAACACTCATAACTCATTATTAGTAATGAGCAGCTCTGGAAGAAATGTAAAGCTCACTGGAAGGAATGTAAAGCTTTGTTTTTCTTTTTCTGTTTTTCTGCTCGATGTTTTGTTTTGTTTTTCAACTTGATGTGAATTAAAAATTATTTAATTATTTTACTATTACTTTGTAATATAGTTGTTCATTATTATTGATACACCATACAGTTTAATACAGATAACTGTTGATTTAATTTAATGAGATTAATAAATTATGATTTTACTTTTTTGCATGTGGAAATAAAACAAATGTGATCAAACACATGAACATAAAAAAATTCTAATTAAATAATATACAAATAGAATAAAGTTCATCTTTCAAATGCAAACACTTCATTTTTAATCATTTTATTTGTGAGGAGAGTTCATTGATTACACATTTCAACTTTTTTATTTTGTAAAGTTTCCCTTTTTTGGAAATGCTCTTAGTTAAACTGACTGTAGTTCTTTATTGAAATCATAATTGTGTTCATCATGTGTGTGTTTTAGACCTCTACACTATAAAGTTGAAATGTTTATTTCGAAAGCTGATTTTTTTCAGTGTGATATTAATCTCTCAGTAAAGAACCAGCTCGTCACACACCTCATCCTCTGTGAGTGGAGGAGTGGTTCACTGGAATTTCTGCAGTAGAAAATAAGAATGACACCATGCTGCAGCTGCAACTAACTTCATTTCTTCTCTGAGATCGTCACAGATCTCTAAAGAAGGAGATGGAACAGCAGTGGAACAGCAACAGCGTTGTCCAAATGCTTTCCAACAATAGAACTCTACAGTATGTCTTTATTTGTTTAGTTGGTCTGATTACTCTCACATATTTCTCAGTTCATCTAGATGGACATTATCACAACCATAATTACGGTGAGTCCTGTGCATCGGTGATTGTGTAAAGGATTTTTTAAATTAAATTAAAAAGCTTAACAGATTTTTGTTTGTTATATAATGTAAAGGTTAGACATTTTAAAAGAATGATTCATAAAATATTTATGATTTATAGTGAATACTTAAGTATTTAGTGTGCGAGTCAGTTTTTTGCACTTTTGAGCACAGGAACTATTAAGCAAAACATGATGTTTATTCACATTTTAGAAATCTAATCACCTGTAAAGCATTTTTTTTTATTGTGGATCTTTCTGTATTTTGTTTCTCTCACTTACTTTACGCTGTCCCCACCAGACACCGTGTTAATCAGAGTTACTAAAAAAAACCTTCACTCTCTGAGTGGAACTCATGTACTGGTTTATAGAACTCTGAGATCACGCAGATGATCTGGAACCAGAACATGTAGTGCCATAGACCTCATCTGTGTAATTTTACATCAGGAGCCAATGTAGATCTGATCAAACTCGATTGAAATGATCACACTTATCTGTAGTATTTTGAACAAACTGGACGTTATGCTGACCCGATGTTCTAAAGCAGGCATGTCCAAAGTCTGGCCCACAGGCCATGATTCAGATTCTAAAAGGCTTGGGCTTATAATGTGTTATTTATGGCACATTATAAATAAATGAATAAATAAATAAACTTTTAATAATAACTTTTAATAAAAACAGTTGATCATGTTATTCTAAGAACAGGACAGGGTACAGTATTAAGTACAGTATGAACCTTAAGCTTCTATCTGTGATTTCTGCACATATTTAGTTTAGACCCTCAGTACACCGCATGGAGTGTGTATCACAGTCTGAGCAGCATAAGGGTGGTGCTGGCCGAATAGATAACATAGTAGATTTAATTTGTTTATTTGTATTAGTTTGATTTGATGTTTTTATCTCTGTTTAAAAAAATTAAGCGTATAATGAAGTAAATTCATACAGATTCTGTTAATTATTTTTTTTAAGTATTATATTGGTATATAGCTTCAACACTGTTGCTTTTATAGCTTCTTCATGAAGTATTATTAAGTCAGAATTTCTTATTTAAAACTTTATTCAAATATTCTGACTGTGTTTTGTTCTAGACTTCTGGGAGACGCATAATAAACTCAAGTTTCAGGTGAATTTATTTTGATGCTGTAATTTTGCCGGAGAAAGTCATTATTGGTTGTACTTCTTTAAACTCACTATTTCCTTTCTTTACTCAGATGAAGGGGTCTAAACAGCCACTGTGGAAACCAGAGGTACGGAAAGGAACTCACATCCACAATCTCAGAATCTTTTAAAGGTTACACTATTACTGAACCTGCTGATCTGGTGAACAGTTTTTAGGTCAGGTGAACGTTCATGTTTTTGAGGACTGGTGTGGAGGTTCCGTGGATCAGCTGAGGAAGGACCAACTGTTCCCCTTTTTTCCACATGTGAGTGACATTAGAGATTCAAACTAACTAGAACAATATAAAAGACAGTATGGTGGTGGAGGTGCTGGGGGGGGGGTGCATAACTACTGTGGGCTTTAATTCCATGAAGTTAGTTCAGAGGTGGGCAGTTGTCTAATTTGCCTAGTATTTAATTAGTGTAACCACCTTGCAATTAACAGGTGACCTTTCTAAGGTATGTCCCCAGCTTTCAACAGTGAGAATTGGAATGAGGTTTTTTAGACTTTGCTAACCTAATAAGGAAAAGTGATTTAGAAAACAAATGACTGAATGTGTAGACCAGTTCAAGTGATAATATAATAAAACATGATCTATAAATTGTAGAGTTAGTTAAGGTAATATTTATGCTCCTGTAATTAAACTGTGTTGTTTTATGCGAGTATTTTGGACATAGTATAGAGAGATAGCAGACTTTAAGCCTCACTTTTGCATTTAAACTGATTTAATATCATCGTTTAAGGTAAACACCACTGTATTCATGACTTGACATTATGATTTCAGTCTCGCACCACAATAAACAGACTGGCAGTTTATCCAAAATGGGAAAACTATGGACTGAGGATCTTTGGCTACATTCACCCTGTAGAAAGTGGTAAGTTCTGTTAAGGAAAGAACCTGACCTCACTACCCTAAACAAATGACCTGTTAAATCCTGCCACTGATCTTCTTATGCTCTTCAACAGGTCAATACATTTTTGCTATTTCTTCAGACGAAAACTCAGAGTTCTGGCTGAGTGAAGATGAAAGTCCCAAAAATACCAATCTCCTCGCCTACATCGGCAAAGTAAGCTTTATCGTCACTGATGTTCACACACATTCCATACATTTCACCTTGCACTTTTACTGCTGATCTTCTGGAATTTAAATCGAGTCTTTGAAGTTACTCTTTTTAAAATAAAGACCAAAATTAGAATGAGAATAATCAGAATGAATTACTCTCATTTAAACATAATAATAATAATAATTATAATTATTATTGTAATAATAAGGATAATAGCAATAATAAGAATAATTACATTTACATTTAGACATTTAGCACACACATTCACACAAAGAGACTTACAAATGAGAGAACAACACAAGTCAGTAAAGTACAAAATAATAGCACAAAATGATAGTGTTTTAGGTGGCACGGTGGCTTAGTGTTTTAGCATGTTCTCCTCTCAGCACTAGGGATTCCCAGTTCGAATCCCCATCTGGGTGGAGTTTCCATTTTCTCCCCTTGTCTGCGTGGGTTTCCTCCGGGTTCTCCGGTTTCCTCCCATGGTCCAAAAACATAGATCAAGTCAATTGAATTTCTCAAAATTGCCCCATATAGAGTTTGTGTCTGTGTGAGTGAGTGTGTGCCCAGCGATGGATTGGTGCCCTGTCCTGGGTATCTGCCCAGCGCCCGAGATGTTCTCCTCTGGATGAGCATGGGGAACCCCACCCCGACCCTAATAGAGGATAAAGCGAGAAATAATAAATGAATTAAAGGATAGTGTTTTAAATAGCATGTTAAACAAACTCATACATATTGATTAGTAGGTGACCATATACTGATATCATTGTGATCATCCTGAGACTGAATTAAGAGTTAGTTATTTAAGGAACAAAATATTTTATATGCACTTGTGTTCATCAGACAGGACGTGAATGGGCTGCACCAGGAGAATATGATAAGTTTTCATCACAGATGTCTCCACCAGTACAGTATGTAACTATTTATTTATTAATTTATTAATTTATTTATGGCGGCACGGTGGCTTAGTGGTTAGCACGTTCGCCTCTCAGCGCTAGGGATTTCCCGTTCGAATCCCCATCTGGCTGGAGTTTCCATGTTCTCCCCGTGTCCGCGTGGGTTTCCTCCGGGTTCTCCAGTTTCCTCCCACAGTCCAAAAACATGGATCAAGTCCATTGAATTCTCAAAATTTCCCCATATAGAGTGTGTATGTGTGCGTGTCTGTGTGAGTGAGTGTGTGACCAGTGATAGATTGGCGCCCTGTCCTGGGTGAAACGTTCTCTCCCTATATATATAGGATAAAGCGGAAGATAAATTCATTCATTATCTTCCACTTAATCCTCTTCTTCGGTGGCTGAGGGGTTCTCATGCCCATCCAGGGGAGAACATTTCAGGTGCTGGGCAGATACACCCAGGAGAGGGCGCCAATCTATCACTGGTCACACTCACACAGACACATACACACATTGGGTCAATTTAGAGCATTTAACTTACCTTGAATCCATGTTTTTGGACTGTGGGAGGAAACCAGAGAACCCGGAAGAAACCCACTCCAACACGGGGAGAACATGGAAACTTCACCCAGATCAGGATTCAAACCTGAATCCCCAGCGCCATGAGACAAATGTGATAACCACTACACCACTGTGCCACCTCACCCTGTGTAACTATGTAATAGTCATTATGTATCAGGTTTTCATAACTTTTTATTAACAAATATTTTTTAGGTTATTGACGAAAAAACAATATTTCTTTGAAGTTCTCTACAAGCAGAATGAAGGAATGGATCACATCGAAGTCGCAGTAAAGTTTTTATTTTATTGAATAATTGATTAATTTTGATTCTCATTTAATAAACCTTTATTTAAATAAAAAATATACAATGTAACATTCCAATGAACCAACAGGCTTCATTATGTACAGTGACTTTTTTTGTTTTATTCACATGAAGCCAAAATATCAATAAAACCATTACCCATAATGCTCTTCCTGACAAATTAAGTTACATTTAAGAACTGAGTATATTAAAGTCATTATCACTTATTCAGCTACTTATTTAAATATTAAAAATACATTCTTAGTGTGACATGGTCAATCTGTAGTGTTTATTATATTTTGCAGATTTAATGTTATTGCAGTAGAATGTTGTTCTGAGGTTTCATTTAGCGTCATTGATTCTGTTTACTGCTCTTTCATTAGTGGCGTCTCAACACAGACGACAGCAGTTTTGAGGTCATTACAGCAGAGTATCTGTCTCTCTATATGGGTATGTTTTGGTATTTTATCATGTCATATTGTTAAAAATAATTTTAAAGTTACACATTTACATTATATGACAAACACAGAATGCTGATTTACCTCAGACGTAGATTTAGCTACTTTTTTTATAATATTCTTTTTTACAGTTATTGAAACTTAGACGTATTAAGTGCTTGATTTGCATTAAAGTTTTTATTAGAATCACTGCCCTGACCAGCCACCTGCAGCAGAAATACCACATTTAGAATGTGACTCCTCACTCAGCTAAGTGACTGGATTCTTTATTCTCTGTACAGATGAATCCTCTCTGAAGATTGTGGACACTGATCAGATTCCACAAACTGCAGCGAGTCAGAAACTAACTTCAGAGTCTATCATTGAACTGGATGAGGTCAGAGAAGACCCCCGAGACTCCATCTACAAGAGTCAGTACTGTATTTTAATCAAAAATCATTCATTCATTCATTATCTCCCGCTTTATCCTCTATTAGGGTCGCGGTGGGGTTCCCCATGCCCATCCAGGGGAGAACGTCTCGGGCGCTGGGCAGATACACCCAGGACAGGGCGCCAATCCATTGCTGGGCACACACTCACTCACACACACACACTCTATATGGGGCAATTTGGAGAATTCAATTGACTTGATCCATGTTTTTTGGACTGTGGGAGGAACCCGGAGGAAACCCACGCGGACACGGGGAGAACATGGAAAATCCACCCAGATGGGGATTCGAACCGGGAATCCCTAGCGCTGAGAGGCGAACGTGCTAACCACTAAGCCACCGTGCCGCCATCAAAAATCAACTTTTGTTTTTTTTAATATTGTGCTCTTATTTTTATGTGACAGATATAAACAAGGGTAAGAGAGAACGGTCACCTGGTACTTATTTTTTTAAATCGGTGACATGGTAGTACAGTAGTTAGAGCTACAGCTTTACAGTAAAAAAAAAAAAATCCTGGCTTTTATTTGCTCTCTTTGTGGATTTTGTATGTTCTCTCTGTGTCTGGATGGGTCTTCAGTTACACTCCAAATTCACACAATAAATAAATTGGAAATTGTGTGACCCTCTATGATGATTATTTGTAACCATTCCTGTCAGAAATTAATATCAATGACCAAATTTTAAACTCTTAAACACAAACTGTTTCTTCTCATCTCTCAACAGTACCACTGCTGAAGGACTCATATCTGAATAAAGTCTTCCCTGATTGTGATTACAAACCAATCTATATGTTTGACAATGCCACCATTGAAAGATACGAAGGCATATATCACGTACGTTCATCTGCTCTGTTCATATGAAGTGCATAAATTTTATTTTCGTGCTTGTAGTGTTGCTGAAACTTGCTGATTTTAATGTTTAAGATATTTAAATGTATTGACGCAGTATTTACAGGTCACATCCTTCCTAACTGTGGCTTGTGCTTATTTTTGAACTGCCCAACATAATAGCAATTCAAAGAGAAAATTACATCTTATTAAAAAGTTATGCACAAAATACAGTTAAGCTAACTGGATTAAAAAGAATTTCATGAACATGGTACAAAAGCAGAAGTAATAAGCATGCCAATTTAGGCTTGGTTAGAGCTGAAAGACACACCTACAGTAGTGTGACCTGTGAAAATTACCGGTGATTATTTAGATCAAGCTAAATACACTGTGCAGTATGACAAATGTCAGTAAACGAAATTATATACTGTCAAAAACAAAAGCATTTAAAACAGCTTTGCACCAAGAATTTGCAGCAGGAGGAGGAGGAGTGACTGCAGCAGACAAAGCATTCAAAATGGGCGATGCAAACAACATGAACTTGAAAAAGATAACTTTTTTTTTCAAAAATTGAAAAACAAGAGATCAGCAAACTGGTCTCAGAGCGACAGCGTGAGACCCCAAGACACCTTCAAAAGGATTAGCACGGTGTTAATCTTCGTACATTAAACGTTAAAACTAAAGAGGATACACTTAAATAAACCCATGTGCACGTGGTACTAATTTGCAATCAGCCAGCGATTCTTTTAGCTTCTGTCTCCCTCTAGAGGCCAAAGAGGACATTACCGTGGGATCCCTTACTCCGAATTAATTATTATACTACTTATCCATCCATCCATTATCTTCCGCTTTATCCTATATTAGGTTCGCGGTCGGGTTCCCCATGCCCATCCAGGGAAGAACGTTTCGGGCGCAGGGCATGTACACCCAGGACAGGGCGCCAATCTATCGCTGGGTACACACTCACTCACACAGACACGCACACATACAGTGTGTACTATAGTGTGTACTATATGGGGCAATTTGGAGAACTCAATTGACTTAGTCCATGTTTTTGGACTGTGGGAGGAAACCGGAGAACCCGGAGGAAACCCACGCAGACACGGGGAGAACATGGAAACTTCACCCAGATGGGGATTCAAACCTGAGAGGCGAACGTGCTAACCATTAAGCCACCGTGCCGCCCGACTCTACTACTTATCACTAAACTTAATCTTTAGTGTCTTTTTTATTTTATTATTTCTATGTCCATACATAATAAGTTATTATATTATACTTTAATATTAATTATAATTCGTTTTGTTGTGTTATTAAAATTGTTTTGTAATGTAAAGGTTCGCTACTCTTCAGTCTACCCCAATGACTACACAAGACTAGCGCGAGAGGACAAAAAGGAGCAGCTCTGCTTTTACATGAAGGATGAAGCGTATAACACAGAAGAAGGGTACTGAAGGATTTTATATTTCACTTTTTACATTTTTTATACATTTTTAAAACATTTTTAACATTTACTTTACATTTACTTTTTTAATTTTATTATTATTATTATTATTATTATTATTATTATTATTATTATTTATTTATTTATTTATTTATTTTTACATTTTACATTTCACAACATGTACAGTAATACAGAATTCTCGCCATTGTCTTAAGGATTATCTTATCTTATATTATAATGACACCAATCAAGCAGCAGTTGGATGGATACGCTGACCAGAGACAAATTTCCATTGGCATATACTAAAATTTTGCAGAAAGTCCCAAAACTAAAACAGCTGCTTTTTGTATATATGTATGTATATATGATCAGATTCAGGCTCTAGGTATCAACTGATCCTATAGATAATTTGGTTTCATGTGAAGAATCAGACAGAAGACTGAAAATAGTCAACAATATTCTGACTATAATAATGACTAAAAATCATTCATTCATTCATTCATTATCTTCCGCTTATCCTCTATTAGGGTCGCGGTGGGGTTCCCCATGCCCATCCAGGGGAGAACGTCTCGGGCGCTGGGCAGATAGACCTAGGACAGGGCGCCAATCCATCGCTGGGCACACACTCACTCACATAGACACACTCTATAGGGGGCAATTTTTTTGAGAATTCAATTAACTTGATCCATGTTTTTGGACTGTGGGAGGAAACCGGAGAACCCGGAGGAAACCCACGCAGACACGGGGAGAACATGGAAACTCCACCCAGATGGGGATTCGAACCGGGAATCCCTAGCGCTGAGGCGAACGTGCTAACCACTAAGCCACCGTGCCGCTGACTATCAAATACCTAATAAAGTATAAGATTGGACTTTGAATGAGCTGATCAGTACATCAGTAATATATGTGGAATTTTGATGAAGCGTCATCATAAAATACCAGATTACACTATGTACTAAATGAGACTCGAGTTCTGAATTAAATCAAATATCAAATAATTAGACTAAGTGCTAAAAAATATTTTTTAAAGCTATTGGAAAATGCTCAACACAAATGTGTCAGAACAGACTTTTAGGCTAACTTAGATTAAGATAGATTGGATGTTGTTGCACATTATTAAATTATTATTATCAGAACTGACCTGATACATGATTTAAATTTATTACATATTTAATAAAAAAAAACATTAGACTGAACTTGACTTTAATATTAAATGTGCAAATTAAGTTTAAGGGAAAACAAACAAAAACAATTCAATAAAATCACCACAAGCTACAGCCCCCCCACACACATGTAAATGCTGAAATAATATTGATAAATAATAATATATGCTCAGATAATATTGAGTTATTTCCTTTGATCTCATAGAGGAGGATTTGGTCTATATCTGAACATTGAAGACAAAGGATATAAGACAGAAGAAGAAACAAATGGTAACATGATTATTATCTGATTTACACCCAGAGTTCATCATGAAATGATTAACAAAAAGTAAATAAATAAATACATTAATTAGAGAAGTTTTTATGGAAGTAAAATCTTTAAAAAATTTTTTTTTTTTTACAAGAAAACTATTGTCTGTAGTTCAGAATTGTACTTTTAGTTCATGTTGATTGATTAAATCATTGTGAGGCTTATTTGAAGTCAATAATTGTGTAACCTCGGTAACCTTGTTTCTGCAAGGTTTAGTTGATATAATAGTTTAAATGATCTGAAGTGGTTTCTAACAGTGGATGAGGATCCAGATTCAGAGTCAGAGCAACAGGATGAAAAGAAACCAAAATGGAAGCAGATCTTTAATGTGAAGCCAGTGGAATTTCATTCCAAACAAGAAGACTTCTGTGTGCGCACCTGCAATCGCGCAGGAAACATCGTCCTGGCCAAGAAAGAGGTCAGACCTGTGGTGGAGGCCTTCACCAAACAGCTGCAGTCTGCGAAAAACAGGTGAGAGATGCTCCTCTCTCTTACTGATGTTCAGGGAGGAGAGGAGCTCAGACTGCTATTCTACACACAGTGATCTGGTCCTGAAAAGAGTACTAAACGTGGAGAAGAAGGCAAACGTGACGGTAGGGAGTCGTTACCTGATCGAGTTGGAGATGGAGGACAGTCAGGGGAAGAACGTTCTCATCTCCAAGTACGTTTTCACCACCAGTAAAGAGAGGAAGGGAGTCCTGCCCTCGCTCTGCAGCCCAAATGGTGTTACCTGGAACCGGGAGACCACAGTCCATATTATTCTACCAGGTGGGGCAGCGCATCCTATGTCAGTACCGCACCTACATTTATAGAAATAAAGAATGTGAAGCAGGCGGTATCTCCATATTGGTCCCGCAGTCCAAAACCATGGATTCAATGTAAACTGAATGCTTTAATATGCCCCACTATGTGGGCTTGTTTGTGTGTTTATGTGAGTAAGTGTGTGCCCATCAACATATCGGTGCCTTGTCCTGGGTGCATCTGCCCAGCACCCAAAACGTTCTACCCTGGATGGACATGGGGAACCCCCCACACCCTAGTATAGGATTAAGTAAAAGATAATGAATGGATGAACTCAGAAACTATATGAAACAGCATGAAATAACATATTAAACATAAAACAATTCTGGGTTGTTCGGTGGTTGATAAGCACTTTTTTGTCACACAGCAAGAGGTTTCCTGGGTTTTATTCCCATGCAAAGCATGCAAGATCAATTATGTGAAGTTTGCATATTCTCATCATCTGTTTAGGTTTATTCTGCTAGCAGGTGACTTGAAAATACTTAATACCTTGTTGATATGCATTGCTTGTGCTCTGCTATGAACCAGGGAGATCTGGTGCACACATTATCACCTTTTGTAACCATTATTACTTATTATGCAATTCCCACCACCAAAAACGTCTTAACAACCATCTACCTGCATATAGAGCCACCAAAAAACTGACACACCCAGCTGACAGGCACTAAATGATCTAATGTATGTGAACTGTGAAATGTTTATATAGAATCTGCAGTGGGTTCTACATTTTCTTATATTTAATATTTTGCAGCAGTTTTACTTTATTTAGCTTTTTAACTTCATAAAGCTCATATCATTTGTCTCCTAAAACAGTGAAGAATCAGGGCAGATGGGTAAGGCACTTCATCAGAGAGATGGAGAACGTATACGAAATCACAGGAGACAAAAACGTCAACATCATCATCGTGGATTTCAGCAGCGATGACATCGATGTCCTTCAGGAACTAAAGAATGCTAATATACCAAGGTACTATTTTCATAAAGTGTAAAATATTGACCATACACATGCAGTGTGCCTAAATAAGTGTACACCTGTTTAAAATCACACAGAAATGAAATCATTCTGCTTTATATAAAATAATTTCACTTTTTTTTTGTCATTAACAGTCCTGAACACATGAATTTTATTTTAGCATGCACAATGAATAACCAATTACAAATGCCATAGCAATCGCTTGGAATTCCATAGAAACCTTTAATTTATGCCCTAGAAAGAAGACGATAAGCCTTAACAACTGTAGACAACCGTACACCATAGCAACCTTCTGAAAAATCTTATCCATAAAATACTGTACCTTAGCAACCACTTACAGGTAACTTGTCACCTGGTGTAACACCCTAACTACTACATGAATCATTGGGTAATAGGAGGCCTTCATTGTGTAACAGTTTGAAGTTGTGAAAGTTGTGAAATGTATGATTTCTATGTTTTATTTATTTACAGTTACAGATTTAAGAAAATGAAAGGGAATTTTGCCAGAACACTAGGGATTCAGGTTGGAGTAGACATGGTGGAGGTGCGAGGTTTATTAAGTTATAAATGAAACAATTCAAGTTTTATTTCAGTGATGTAACATTTGGTCTCTCTCTCTCCTCTGCTGCAGGATGATAACAGCATTGTGTTTATGGTGGACCTTCATATTCACTTTCCTCCATCAATAATAGATACTGTGCGTAAACACTGTGTACAGGGGAAAATGATCTTTGCTCCTGTAGTGATGAGACTGGACTGTGGAACCACTTTAGAAGATCCTAAAGGTACTGATTCACCAGATACATATTTACTCCACTGGTGAGCCAGCAGGTTAATTGCCACCCGGTGTGAATCTGTGTATCTGTGTAAACGTAAACTGGCAACCCATCAAAAGCTTCTTAGTCTTTCTCCCTTTAATTAAGGTTTAGGTTCCAGCACCCCATCAAACCCTGATCAGAATCAGGAAAATTAATAAATTAATTGATTTTAATGTTGGTCACTAGGTGGTTCAGATGTAGTAAACCCCATTAGAAATTAACGGGAAGTCTCCCGGTTCGAATCCCCATCTGGGTGGAGTTTCCATGTTCTCCCCGTGTCTGCGTGGGTTTCCTCCGGGTTCTCCGGTTTCCTCCCACAGTCCAAAAACATGGAAGAAGTTAATTGAATTCTCAAAAATTGCCCCCTATAGAGTGTGTCTGTGTGAGTGAGTGTGTGCCCAGCGATGGATTGGCGCCCTGTCCTGGGTCTATCTGCCCAGCGCCCGAGACGTTCTCCCCTGGATGGGCATGGGGAACCCCACCGCGACCCTAATAGAGGATAAGCGGGAGATAATGAATGAATGAGTCTAAACATATATTTTTTTAAATAAATAAATAAATAAAACACAAATATGGAAACTATAACATTCTCATCTCCTGATGCTGAATAAAAAACTTCTGATTGGTTAAAGAAATCTCAGGTTATAGATAGATAAAAAGTTCTTAAAATTGTATCCTAAGTTGTAGTTTAATGTCACAGGTTTCTGGGAAACTCAAGGCTACGGACTGATTGGCATCTACAAATCGGACATGGATCAGATCGGAGGAATGAACGTTAAAGAATTCACATATAACTGGGGAGGAGAGGATTGGGAGCTGTTGGACAGGTTAGTAGAGGCCTGATATTATCATGGAACCTAATAATATATGTTATATATTATCACTGAATAAGGGGTGTGGATGTTGACGTTGAGTCTCAGTCAGGATTTCTTTTACACTCACATACCAGGGCTGAGTGGTTCCACCCTGATCTGTCTGTCTGTCTCTCATAAATGAGATCTCTCATAATTTTCCTCTTACAGGAAAGAGGGGTGTATTCTGTAAGAGTGTCACTGATTGGATGTTCTGTTTGAGTAATTGTTTCCCTAAATAACAGTGAATTGGTAAACATTCCTGTTAATTTCAGGGACCATTTTGAACTTCATGTGCATAGTAAATCTATAAAATCAATCAAAGCATGAACTTAAAACTAAATATATAATTTTTTACAAGCATGTATAGCTGTACATGTCAGTATATGTGTGTCTGAACACATTTGGTCATAAACCTTCCTAAGAAACTGTGCAGTATAATATTAGGTTCATGTTCTTTGGGTTTGTATGGTGTGTAAACAGTAAAATAAGTTAAAAAGCAGAATGAACCTACAGTATAGTTGTTCTGATGTTCTTCTCATTACTACAGAATCGTTCTGAACAAGCTGGAGGTTGAACGACTGAACCTGAGGAACTTTGCACACTACTTCCATTCTAAACGGGGCATGTGGAACACGGAATGATCTCCAGCAGAATGTTTTATAATCCGTTAGAACATGTTTGTGATGTTTGTTTCATGATAATGTGTATTTCTAGAATTAAGCTTTTATTTTTAGCATAAACTGCACATGACTAATGAATACAAACACACAAATTAGATGTGAACTCGGGTTAATGAATGGATTTATTATGATATCTTAATAATGTACAGGTACGGACCTCATGATTTCACTCAGTTTCACTCAGCACATAAAAAGTTCTGTACAGATGAAAGATTAACTTAACTAAAATGTCTGAAGCCGCTGTAAATTTCAAAATCACAAAGAAAACATCCAACAATAACTGTATATAATAATAATAATAATAATGTTTACCAAAGACGATGTAATGTAAATGTGTAGAAGAGAGATTTCAGACTGTACTTTCTGTTTCTCATCTTTTGATATTATTTATTGTTAAAATAAAAGTTTATTATTGCTGAAATGTTTTTATTATTATATTAAACATGTAAAACTATGTCTCGCATTATAAATATTTCTTTCTGTTTAATGTTCTGCCAACTTTAATCTGATTTCCATATGAAATCCATACTGATTTCCATACCCTCCCTACCGGACCTGCACATGGCCAGAACCAGGAAGCGGGCAGAGAACATTGTCCGTGATCCATCACACCATGGACATCACCTGTTACATTATCTTCTCTCAGGCCGACGTTTCAGCCAGATGAGGATCAAGACCTCCAGATTATGGAAAAGATTTTTTCCACATGCCATCACACTCATGAACAGCTGAACATTAAAACACTACTTTCTGGATACAGTCTCAGAACACTCTACATTTAGACATTTACATTTAGTCATTTAGCAGACACTTTTATCCAAAGCGACTTTCAAGGTGAGCACAGGGTTAATCACAACATCCCTGGAGCAATGAGGGTTAAGGGTCTTGCTGGTAACTGGTAACTTCAGTGGACCTGGGATTTGAACCGCCAACCTTCAGATTGATAGTCCAACGCCCTAACCACTGAGCTACCGTGCCCAAATCTCAACCAGTGACTCGTTTGTTCTTCATATTCATATCTATTTACCTCAGTCTGCACTGTCCTTTACTGCTGCACTAGCACTTTATTTTTAAATACACAGCTCCAAACATGTCAAGTTTACTGGTGTGTCTTTGTGTGTGTGTGTCACTGTGTGTGTGTGTGTGTGTGTGTGTGTGTGTGTGTGTGTGTGTGTGTGTGTGTGTGTGTGCGCGCATGTGTTTGTAGGAGGCTGGCTAGTTTGGGTGTGTTTGTTACTTTTGTAATGTCAGTTATTGTGCACTGTGAGCTACTGCAACCAAGAACAAATTCCTTGTATGTGTGAGTATACTTGGCCAATAAAGTTTGATTCTGATTCTAATTCTGATTCTGAAACCCAACTGAGAAATTTTTTATTCTTTTTTACATAACTAAGTCCTACCTCTGTGTGAATGTCAACACAATAAGCAAAAACGCAGACCTTAAAACACGTTTTTACTGTCTACTGTTTTCAGGATTGATAGTTTTGTTTTAAAATAAATAATTCCTAAATCCACATAAACCACAATAATTTGTTATTGTCTTAATGTTTGATAATATGAGCATAGCTTTATTTTTAAAAATCCTTTAATGTTTCATGGGCTGAATTTTATGTTGTGGTCCAAACTGTGTGATGTCAATACATTTTATAATACAACATTAGTAGACCTCTGTAGTGGGTGAGCTATTCTTCTACAGCGTTTCTCAGCGTTGGGTGATCCTCCCTAACTCTGTTTGATGTTGGATGTTGGATGGCCCCTCATTAAACAGATCAGGCCTTTAGATACTGCAGCTTGTTTTTAAAGAAATCATTAAAGGATTAAGTTTTTGTTGCCTGTAATAAATAAAATGATAAAACATTATTTAGTTACATTTTTGCTTTACATAAATCTTGGTGTTATATACGATATAATATACACATACAGTATAGCTCATATATATACAACATATGTTTCAACATTGGTGTTAAGTCTTGTTTATTCAGATTGATGTGATGAGAGAATCAGGGGTTTGGGTGTTTACTTTGAAATGTATTTCCTTTAAGAATAATAAATATTTTAATATAAAAATTGTATTGACTGTAAGCATAACAATCCTTATTTAGTTAGAGTAATTATTCTTTTATTTTGTACTACACTAATATTGCAACTGAGAAAATATTTAAAAACATTAAGCACAACCATTAAGACCTAATTTTCCAGCCGGCTCCCACTTTAAAGTCATTTCCCTATAGTTTGTTTGACACTCGCTGGTTTAGTCATCAGGAAAATGGTTTTAAAATGCTGATTTAGAATGAAAAGCATTTAGTCTTACAGAGACGAGTAAACAATGAAAAGAGCTGGAGTGTGAACACTTTAAACTCACAATACTTTCGCCCACATCTCAATAAATATATCATATGTTAAAGTTACGTCATTTTACCTGGATTTGTTTATGTGGAATGATTGGTATTTGTTCAAAGTGAGTAAGATATTATTATATTTCTTGTGATTGAGATAATTTATTGACAGTTGTAAATGATTCATTTTGTTAGTATGATTTCATGTGTTAGTATAAATAAACCTCTGCATAGTAACAGTATTCATTATTTTATTCAGTACTACACTAACACCACACTGAGAAAACATATATCCACCCACAAAACCTTTATTTCACGATCGTGTTTCCACTCGTCAGTCATTTCCATATGGTTTGTTTTTAACGCTTTGGTTAAGTCATTAACACAAAATGGGTTTAAAATGCTGATTTGAAATGAAAAACATTCAGTCGAACAGAGGTGGGTGAACAACTCAGACTACCTGACTCTGAAAGGTTTTAATAAAGACAGCAAAGTTCAGGTGAATATTATGTTCTCATTTATAGCTTTATAATAATAATTAAAAAAAACTTGATTGTTTTAAATAAATATAGTAAAATGTTGATACATATATTTAATTTAAAGATATGTTATCATTAAACATTTAGTCAGATTAGAGTTATTAGATTTTTTATTAAAATAGCTTATTTTATTATAAATATAAAATATATAGTCATAAGTTTGTACACACCTCCATCTTGCTACATTATTTCCTCCACTTATTATATAGATGGACTTTGTAGTTTTAAAATTACAGACTGTAGTCCATCTGTTTCCTGTTGGTTTTCTGTTCTCTATTGGTCAGGACCATCACAGAACTGGTATCATTTGGGTGGTGGATTGTTTATTAGCAGTTCAGCAGTGACACTAATGTTTTGATGTGGTTTTAATGCAGCAATGCTGCTTTTATTTAAACACCTCAGTGACACTGCTGGGATAGGAATAATGCACCAACCAAATAATCTCTGCTCTGTGATGGTTCTTTTGGGGTTCTGACCATTAGAGAACAGAGAACACGGTATGTACTGTAGAACAAAAACAGATGAACTACGGTCTGGAATTATAGAACTACAAATTCTTTACAGTAAGTGTAACCGAGAACATGTATAATAAGTGAAGCAAAAAGGAGGTGTGTCCAAACTTTATCTGGCAATTTTTCAATATACATTTCATTCATTCATTCATTCATTATCTCCCGCTTATCCTCTATTAGGGTCGCGGTGGGGTTCCCCATGCCCATCCAGGGGAGAACGTCTCGGGCGCTGGGCAGATAGACCCAGGACAGGGCGCCAATCCATCGCTGGGCCCACACTCACTCACACAGACACACTCTAAACGGGGCAATTTTGAGAATTCAATTAACTTGATCCATGTTTTTGGACTGTGGGAGGAAACCGGAAAACCCAGAGGAAACCCACGCAGACACGGGGAGAACATGGAAACTCCACCCAGATGGGGATTCGAACCGGGAATCCCTAGCGCTGAGAGGCGAACGTGCTAACCACTAAGCCACCATGCCGCCAATATACATTTTAAAATCAAAATTTTATATGTCACTCTAAAACAAAAATATTAAAACATGAAATATTAATTTTATACTTAACATTTACTTTATGTAGTTTGTAAACTTCCTCTGTGGGATAAAAAAAAGTTCTTTTTTTTTGTTATTGATATAATTTCCTAACTGCATGTTCTGTACGAATTTTTTTTTCAGAGTTGCTCAGTAACATGAGAATGAAGCTTTTTATCCTGCTGTTACTCACAGGTCAGAATATTTTAGTAAAATTATTACATCACTAAACAAATACTTTACTGATGTTGCACTGAACACCCTGTGTGTCTAAACCTTGCAAATGTTACCCAAAAATGTAAATGTCTGTAACTCACCTACAGATTTGGTTTAATGAAATCTGAACAGAACTTGTTTTTATCAGGTTTAAACTTTCTATTCTTTACTATTGTTTTAGTAAAGTGTAAAAAACTATCTGATAATAAGTCTTTTCTCTCACAACTCATCTTGCTCAGTTTAATAACATAAATAATTTAATAAATGAACAGACACCCTTTCCCCAAAATAAAACAAACTAAAAATCAACCAGTACATTTTAATAATCTGATAATCATCTGAACAAAAAAAAATTTGTGAGTTAAAATTTATTTTAACTTTTATGGCAGTTTTACTCATTAGTTTTGGACATTTTCCTTTACAGGGGTTCTTCCTCTTGTCCTTTCTGGCCCTCACAAATACTATCTGATCATGGAGGGGAGAACATGGGGTGATGCTCAGACCTACTGCAGGGTCAACCACACAGACTTGGTAAGCGTTACAAATGATGTGATCATGGCCCAGCTTGAGACTGAAGCGCAGAAGCAGCAGCTCAGTTCCAGTGCTTGGGTTGGGCTTTATCTTGATATAAACAGCTGGCATTGGTCTCTGGGACATGAGCCACTGGGAACCATGACGCTGTGGTACACGGGTAACCGAGAACCTAACAATGGCTGGGGAAATCAAGAATGCGGTGTGATTGAGCCTGGTGGTTGGTGGGATGGACCATGTTCAGACACATATGGTTTTGTTTGCTTTGATGGTGAGTATATTGTTAGAATTGATATTTTATCTGATTGCGTTTGAAAGTTGTACTGTATCCGCACCGATTATTGACACTCATAGCTTTCTATGACACTCAAGGATTCATAATGATTCAATTTATTATTTTAATGGACATGCTGTTTGTCATAAACTAATTTAAATGTTTTGAACACATTTAAAGTTAATTGAAGTGTGTGGGACAAAAACCATGAATCAACTATTATCAACAGTTTTACCTTATAAATCAGATAAGAGCTGCACCTGAAATATTTCAAAAATTTAAAATAACATTTTATCTGTCTCACTTAACAAATAGATGAACTTTAAAGTTGTACAGTTCTAGAAAATCAACAATTATAGTGTAACAATTGTAGTAAATGTGGCTTTTTTAATTTGATTTTTAATTCAACCTAAATCTATTACAAATAAAGAATAACCTGTTTCATGATCAGATTTAAGATTACAAAACAATTATTTTTCTTACACATTACTGGTGTGCCAATTTGTATGAAGGGGTTGTTTTTATTTACCGTTTTGTTTTGTTAAGTTAAATGAAGTTTGCTTGTGCCATACTGTCATACTGTCGCACTGCCTCTAGATGGCAGTAAATTTATAACAATTGCAGAGGAAGCTCAGAAAACGGGTAAACACAGATGTACACAGAACCCAGGTGCAGGACTAATAGGCGCAGGGATCTAATGCAGGTACTGACTACTAAATCTCAGCATTCAGAATTTAGCTGCAGGATGGAGCCTGTAGAGAACATAATGACAGACTAACTGTGAGGACAGAAGCTGTTGATATCAACAAATCTAAATCCTAATTCCTGAACAAGGAGGTGACCTTAAATAGAGCGAAAATACAAATGAAAGTGAAAAAAACAAACAATGACCAGAGACAAAATCATTCATTCATTATCTCCCGCTTTTCCTCTATTAGGGTCACGGTGGGGTTCCCCATGCCCATCCAGGGGAGAACGTCTCAGGCGCTGGGCAGATAGACCCAGGACAGGGCGCCAATCCATCGCTGGGCACACACTCACTCACAGACACACTCTAAATGGGGCAATTTGGAGAATTCAATTAATTTGATCCATGTTTTTTTGGACTGTGGGAGGAAACCGGAGAACCCGGAGGAAACCCACGCAGACACGGGGAGAACATGGAAACTCCACCCAGATGGGGATTGGAACCGGGAATCCCTAGCGCTGAGAGGCGAACGTGCTAACCACTAAGCCACCGTGCCGCCCCCCAGAGACAAAATAAATGATAAAAACACAATAAATCAACATAAATCCAACAGCGTTCAGCAGAAATCAGAACTCATGAGGAATATGATGTTTTAATTTATACTGACCTGTATTAATGTAGTTAATATTCATTATCAGATACCAGAACAAAGGCTGTAAGTCTCAACTCAGGCATTTTCATTTTATTATCAAAGCAACATGTCAAGAACACAAGATATTATTTTAAAAGTATATTTAATAAATATTGTTTTAAATAGAAACAAAACATTCACAGTACACAGAATCTTTCTGGTGGATGAGAAAGGAGCTTGTTTTAATAAAACCAAACATAAACGTAAGAAAATTAAAGTTTCTCATCTGAGCTCTTTATATTTGGATCTTCCGTAGCTCATTAGAATCCATGGTGACATATGAATCACAAACATTACAGATCATCCACACTGAAAGCTATTTCTCTCGGTTTAAATGCATTTTATAACAGCTGTATTCATTCATTCATTATCTCCCTCTTTATCCTCTATTGGGGTCGCGGTGGGGTTCCCCATGCCCATCCAGGGAAAAACGTTTTGGGCGCTGATAGACTCAGGACATGGCGCTGGGCACTGATAGACCCAGGACAGGGCGCCAATCCATCGCTGGGCACACACTCTCTCACACAGACACACTCTATATGGGGCAATTTGGAGAACTAAATTGACTTGATCCATGTTTTTGGACTGTGGGAGGAAACCGGAGAACCAGAAGGAAACCCACGTGGAGACGTGGAGACACGGGGGACACATGGAAACTCCACCCAGATGGGGATTCGAACCGGGAATTCCTAGCTCTGAGAGGCGAACGTGCTAACCACTAAGCCACCGTGCTGCCTATACAGCTGTATTATTGTATATTTTATTATGTAAAGTGTGGAGTTATTATATAAAGTTTGGGGTTATTATTTACATTGTGTGGCTTTTTTATATACAATGTGTAATTTATATGTACAATGTTCAGTTATATTATATACAGTGTATTTTTTATATAGACAGTGTGGGGTTATTATATACATTGCTATGGATTTGTAGAACTACAAGTCAGGAAACGCACAGACCACATGATAATAAGACTGAATAAAAGGTTTAAATACAAAATGTAGTGATGACGTAGTAATAGCAAACAGGTGGAGAAGCGATCGGCAGTGACATCAGGAATAACCGCGGCAATATAAAACATAACATACATTCATTCATTCATTATCTTCCGCTTTATCCTATATTATGGTCGCGGTGGGGTTCCCCATGCCCATCCAGGGGAGAACGTTTCGGGCGCTGGGCAGATACACCCAGGACAGGGCGCCAATCTATCGCTGGGAAACATAACATAACATACATAAACATAACATACAATGTGGGGTTATTATATTATCATTCATTCATTCATTCATTCATTATCTTCCGCTTATCCTCTATTAGGGTCGCGGTGGGGTTCCCCATGCCCATCCAGGGGAGAACGTCTCGGGCGCTGGGCAGATAGACCCAGGACAGGGCGCCAATCCATCGCTGGGCACACACTCACTCACACATACACACTCTAAATTGGGCAATTTTGAGAATTCAATTAACTTGATCCATGTTTTTGGACTG
>JAFMOD010001303.1:159366-197818 GCA_019802435.1 Corydoras maculifer | reverse complement strand
TTCATTCATTATCTTCCGCTTATCCTCTATTAGGGTCGCGGTGGGGTTCCCCATGCCCATCCAGGGGAGAACGTCTCGGGCGCTGGGCAGATAGACCCAGGACAGGGCGCCAATCCATCACTGGGCACACACTCACTCACACAGACACACACTATAGGGGGCAATTTTGAGAATTCAATTAACTTGTTCCATGTTTTTGGACTGTGGGAGGAAACCGGAGAACCCGGAGGAAACCCACGCAGACACGGGGAGAACATGGAAACTCCACCCAGATGGGGATTCGAACCGGGAATCCCTAGCGCTGAGAGGCGAACGTGCTAACCACTAAGCCACCGTGCCGCCCCTAAAATTATTCTTTTACATTTAATTATATACAGTACATATAAATAGTAAGGGTTTTTATTGTAATTTGCACCATAACTGGACTGACGGTTTTAAACTTATATCCGTTTAGTTTTTTTTCATACTCTATATTTTTTATCTTAATCTTACATTTTGTACATTTAGTTCTTATATCCAGTTATATCCAGTAATCCATGCTTTCATCACATCTTGTCTGGATTACTGTAATGCACTCTAACTTGCAGTCAGCCAGTCCTCACTCTGATGCCTCCACAGTTGGTGCAGAACGCTGCTGCCTGACTTTCAACAGGATCACGTGAGAGGGAAGCACATATCTCTTATTCTGGTTCTCTCCACTGGCTGTCTGTGCGTTTTAGATTTCATTTTGATTTTCTTTTATTTGTTTTTAAATCTTTAAATGGACTCGCCCTGCCTTACCTCTCCGAGATCCTCCATCTGCATGTGCAAGGACCTATGAGAATAAAAAGGGTTTATAAAAACCCAACAATTCAATCTTATAAACATATAAAGTTTTATTTTAAAAACATATATAATGTAGAAACATTTTATTGATATTTTACAATATAATACTGATTTATTATTTTTTTCTTCCTGTTAATAAAAATGCTATACACATACTCTATATTGTAGCGTTTAGTAAATCCTTGAGCATTGTTTTCCTTGAAAGATAAATTGCACACTTTACAGCAATAACAGTGTTTTTCTTTAAGTTTTATTTGAACTTCTAAACATTTTCTGTTGAGACTTTATTGTCTATAAACATGTTTTTTATATAATCTTACTGTCCAATTTTATGAGGTCAGTACTGAAATAGATGTCTAGAAGTTGAACATTTAATTCAGTTGTGATCATGAAGAGTTATGTTTATCACATCTTAAATCTGTAAAAAAAGAAATGTCATATATTGTTTTTCACTTATTACAAGCAGAAATCAAATTAAGTACACACTCAAAAACTCTATATAATACAAATATCAGCATTAAAGCAAAACCTACTTAAATAATGATGTGCATAGTGATCACTCATCCATATTTTTATGGACGTTGCTTTGTGAGCCAGTGTGCAGTTATGTTGGAATAGAAAGGAGCTGTCCCCAAAATGTTCCCATAAAGTTGGGAGCATTAAATTACCTAAAATCCCTTGGTATGATGAAGCATTAAGAGCCTTCTTTTATTGAAGGCCTTTCACTTATTTTAAGATTAGACCCAAACTCCTGAAAAATTACCATAAACCATAATCCCCTTCACCAAACTTTACATTTGGACAAGTATACTGTTCTGATCCAGACTGAATCCAGACTTGTTCATCAGATTATCGGGCCACTGCATTGCACTTGGTAAGACTGCTTTGCCATGAAATCCCATTCCATGAAGGTCTCTACACTCTGTTCTTAAGCTGATTTCAAAGCCACAAAGTCTTTTAAAGTCTGTAACAATTAACGATGAGGCCCTGAGAGACTCATACACGTTTGTAGAAGCAGAGTACAGAACAAGTTTCTTGGTTTTTGAACTTTGAAAAACCTGAATTCTATTTGGACCAGTTATCAAATATTTTGGCAATGTAGTGTTTTTGCAGAAAATATTGTAGAGACTTTCAACTTGGACTTTAATTTTCATAGAATGCTTTCTGAATTTGCCCCAGCCTTTTCCTTCTGTAGAAACACTGAAAAGCATTCACAAAGTTTTAAGCAGCACTGTATGTGAAATATAAGTAAGAACATGTTAACTTACTGTGGCATTTTTATTTGGAAGCACAGATCCTGCAGTTTAGCAGGGTGATCATTATTTCTGCTAAGATCAAGTTTAGTAAGGTGTGATGCAGGATTTGAACTCAGAGCTGAACCACTAGTACGAGTGGTTGAGACACCTGTATGTTCTGATTGGTGTACTGTTCTCTGTCCAGCAGCACTGCTGACCCACTCGTACCAGCACAAAACACACTAACTCACCGCCACCATGTCACTTTCACAGCAGTAAAATCATTCTCTATCCTAATATCTTTTCTATCCTAATCCTAATCTAGTCCTAATCAACAGAGAACATAATAAAGCAGATTAACAGATTATGCAGAGAAACAGATTGACTACAGAATGTAACTTTAGAGCTACATAGTCAATCTATTTGTTAGGTGGAGAAACAATAAGCTGTACTAATAAAATGACCTGTGAGTGTATATATGATTCAATTAGTGTCTAAAATTTTTTTTATAATATTTTATATTCGAGGGCGGCACTCGGTTGTTGCATTCATTAAATAGTTTTTCAAATCTGACACAATTTCTGTCTGTCTTATTTGTGTTCAATTATTCATACACAAATATATCCGTGTAATGTAGGACTAAGCACTACTGATTGTACATCAAATAGTGTAGTAAAACATCTAGAGGTGTCATAGTTGGGTCAACACTACATTTACATTTAGTCATTTAGCAGACGCTTTTATCCAAAGCGACTTACAAATGAGAACACCACAGGTCAGAAGCCATGGAGAAAACCAACTATACTGTAAATTCATCAAACCTAATTGTTATTCGATGCTGCGGCCCCCCCCCCCCTTTTTTTTTTTTTTTTTTTTTTTTACAACAGGTATTTGTTAAAGAGATGCGTCTTCAGTAGTTTTTTAAAACTGTTTAGTGATTCTGCCTTACGGACAGAGTTGGGATGAACATTCCACCATTTTGCAGTGGTGAACGCCACGGAGTGCGAATGAGCTCCTCGGTGAGGTGGAATCGCCAGGCGGCAATCATCAGTGGAGCGAAGTGAACAAGTCGGAGTGTATTTTGAAAAGATAGAGTGAAGGTAGGAGGGGGAAGATCCAGAAATGGTTCTGTATGTTAGTGTCAGTGACTTGTACTGAATGCGAGCAGCTACAGGGAGCCAATGGAAGGAAGTGAGTAATAGAGTGACACGAGTTGGCTTGGGCTGGTTAAACACAAGTCGGGCTGCAGAGTTTTAAATTAGTTGAACAGGTCAGATTGTGGAAGCTGGGATACCGGCAAGTAGCGCATTACAATAGCCGGGTTAAGACTAGGGCTTGAACAAGGAGTTGGGTAGCATGTTCAGTCAAAAAGGGTCTGATCTTCCTTATGTTGTAAAGCAGGAATCTACAGGAACGGGCAGTTTTGATAACATGATCAGAAAGTTTAAGATGGGAGTCTATTTAACATTAAATTATATTATAAGTGCAAATACTCACACAAAAAACACAAAAGGTTTGTAAATTGTGCTTCCCAAATCATGTTTTATTAAAGCTTTAATAAGAAAAAGGCCATAATAGAACCATTTTAATCAACAGATTTTTTTTTAATGTAACCAATGGAACTATTTCTCAGCTGTGTCTCTGTGAACTACTAAGTGTTATGTTATTATTCCATTTCACTGCTTCACAGGAGGAATTTGGAACTTTCAAATTTTAACCAAAAATAAACTGAAGAATATTTACCCAAACTGAAAGTTGTAGTATGTTCCCTAGCTGTCTCTATGAACTAAAAGTGTTTTTATATTATTACACATTATTACTTATTCTGCTGTTTCACAGGAGGAATTTGTATCTTTAAAAAATGAACCAAAAATCAGCAAATGAGTATTTTCACAAACAGAAAGTTGTAGTATGTTCCCTAGCTGTGTCTCTATGAACTACAAGTGCTTTTTATTATTATGTCATTCTGCTGTTTCACAGGAGGAATTTGTAACTTTAAAAAATGAATCGAAATCAGCAGATGGATATTTTCACAAACAAAAGTTTGTAGTATGTTACCTAGCTGTTCCTCTGTGAACTACAAATGCTTTCCATTATTCTGCTGTTATACATTAAAAACAATAATTTGAGTGATATTTTCTAAAATTGAGCATTGTCTGTCTAAACTATAACTTCTTTCATATGTCTTTGGCCTATCAATTTTTCACAGTAGCAAGTTATGATGCCAATATATACATGTTTAGAATTTTTTAATTAATTGTTATTAACCATCAACACCGATGAACTTGTCACGTTTAGTGTTATGTTATTATGCCATTTCACTGCTTCACATGAGGAATTTGGAACTTTCAAATTTTAACCAAAAATCAACTGAAGAATATTTTCCCAAACTGAAAGTTGTAGTATGTTCCCTAGCTGTCTCTATGAACTACAAGTGTTTTTATATTATTACACTATTTTGCTGGTTCACAGGAGGAATTTGTAACATTAAAAAAATTAACCAAAAATCAGCAGATGGATATATTCCCAAAATGAAGGTTGTAGTATGTTCCTTACCTGTGTCTCTATGAACAATAAATACTTTTATATTATTATGTCATTTTGTGTTTTCGCAGTAGGAATTTGTAACTTTAAAAAATGAACCAAAAATCAACTAAAGAATTTTTTCCCAAACTGAAGGTTGTAGTATGTTTCCTAGTTGTGTCTCTGTAAACTACAAGTGCTTTTTTATTATGTCATTCTGCTGTTTCACATGATGAATTTGTAACTTTAAAAAATGAACCAAAAACCAGCAGATGGATATATTCCCAAACTGAAGGTTGTAGTATGTTCCCTAGCTGTATCTTTATGAACTACAAGTGTTTTTATATTATTATACTATGTTGCTGTTTCACAGGAGTAATCTGTAACTGTAAAAAATGAACCAAAAATCAACCAAAGAATATTTCCCCAAACTGAAGGTTGTAGTATGTTCCCTAGCTGTTCCTCTGTGAACTATAAGTGCTTTATTATTATCATGTCATTCTGCTGTTTCAGCGGCACGGTGGCTTAGTGGTTAGCACGTTCGCCTCTCAGCGCTAGGGATTCCCGGTTGGAATCCCCATCTGGGTGGAGTTTCCATGTTCTCCCCGTGTCTGCGTGGGTTTCCTCCGGGTTCTCCGGTTTCCTCCCACAGTCAAGTTAATTGAATTCTCAAAATTGCCCCGTTTAGAGTGTGTCTGTGTGAGTGAGTGTGTGCCCAGCGATGGATTGGCGCCCTGTCCTGGGTCTATCTGCCCAGCGCCCGAGATGTTCTCCCCTAGATGGGCATGGGGAACCCCACCGCGACCCTAATAGAGAATAAGCGGAAGATAATGAATAAATGAATTCTGCTGTTTCACAGAATAAATTTGTAACTTTAAAAAATGAACCAAAAACCAGCAGATAGATATATTCCCAAACTGAAGGTTGCAGTATATTTTTCATGTGCCTTTCTCTAAACTACAAGTGAGTTTATATTTAATTGCAATATTGCAGTTATATTATATTTTATATATTATATATATATATATATATATATATATATATATATATATATATATATATATATATTTGTATCTTTTTTTTTGGGGGGGGGGGATTTTAAGTGTTTTGTTATCACCAGCATGATCCTTATATCAGTAATGTTTTTCGGTATTTCCGCAATGACTGGCGTTTATAGACGGT
The DNA here is from genome assembly GCA_019802435.1 of Corydoras maculifer. Classification (NCBI taxonomy): domain Eukaryota; kingdom Metazoa; phylum Chordata; class Actinopteri; order Siluriformes; family Callichthyidae; genus Corydoras; species Corydoras maculifer. The sequence continues at coordinate 192,053 of JAFMOD010001303.1, read as the reverse complement.
CCCTTGCTGTCACCTAACGCTGCAGCTGCCATTCCGGCTATATTGGACGATTTACTCGGATAAATCAAATCACCGGGAATTTTGACAAAATATAAAGTTTGTAGTGTGTTCTCGATCGCGTAGTAAAATACAATAAAAATAATTTTAGGCCTTTGATTGAAAGTGGGAGGCGGAGCAAAATGCGAATGTCTGCAGAATATCAAACTAACTTTACCGACTCACAGCGATCTGTAAGAAACTTCAAAGCGAACGTATTTCTCAATCCTGATAACAAGATCCTCAATCATATACACCGAAACAGACTACTTAACTGGAAAATAGATATTTAAAGTCATGTTAAGGCTGTAATGCGAAATAAAACTAAATAAAAACACTAGTCGCATTTAAGACATCCGCCATTTTGTGCTACAGCTCAGTCCGTTCTGTTTAAATACCGTGTAAGAGCCCTGCTTTTGTAACCATTCGATATCTTTCTTTAAACAATCACCTTGTAACCACCTAAACATTATAACCGTTTACAAATTTAAAGATTGTATTAATAAACACACCGTGTTTAATTGACGCCATTTTAATTGACGACACTTTCACTTTTAACTTCGTTTCCTGAGGCGTTCTGTGTACTTTGTTCTGCGCATGCGTAAAATGGCAGCGCCGCTCTAAGCGCATTAAAAGTCTTATTTAATTTTAGCCACAAAAATGCAGAGGCGTTTTTAGGGTTTTGAAATCAGGGGCTTTAGTTTAGAACCCTTACCCCCCTGTCCTTTTTAAAAATTGCCCTTTCATGAGTGTATTTATCCATTTTTCAAACTGTTGTAATTAATTTTTTTCCGATATAACTAATGAATGATCAAACAAAATGAATGTAACATGTGAAATATGTCGTGTGGCACAGTGGTTTAGTGGTTAGCACGTTCTCCTCTCAGCACTAGGGTTTCCCGGTTCGAATCCCCATCTGGGTGGAGTTTCCATGTTCTCCCCGTGTCCGCATGGGTTTTCTCTGGGTTCTCCGGTTTCCTCCCACATTCCAAAAACATGGATCAAGTCAATTGAGTTCTCCAAAATTTCCCCATATAGAGTGTGTCTGTGTGAGTGAGTGTGTGCCCAGCGATAGATTGGCGCCCTGTCCTGGGTGTATCTGCCCAGCGTCCGAGACGTTCTCCCCTGGATGGGCATCGGGAACCCCCCCGCGACCCTAATATAGGATAAAGCAGAAGATAATGGAAGGATGGATGGATGGATGAAATATGTCTGTCAGCAGTATATAGGAACATTTATGAAAATCATATACTCTGGATATTTACTTTTTAAAGTCAACTAAACATATTCACATTCAGTATTTGCTTCTTTTATACTACAAGAAAAAAAATCTATACAAAATTCTTCTCAGGAAATAGAGTAGATGACTTTGTGAGCATGAGTAAAAAAAAAAAAAATTGAGCTGGGTGTGACAAACTACATGAATTAAAGATAATATAGAATAACACTAAAGCTTAATACTTCTAATAATTTGTTGTAGTTGTAAAATTTCTTCACATGACTAATAGCCGATCACAACATAATAATAGCCTATCACAACAAATTGCCCCATATAGAGTGTGTGTGAGTGTGTGCCCAGCGATAGATTGGCGCCCTGTCCTGGTTTTATCTGCCCAGCGCACGAAACGTTCTACCCTGGATGGGCATGGGGAACCACACCGCGACCCCAATATAGGATAAAGCGGAAGATAATGGAAGGATGGGTGGATGGATGAAATATGTCTGTCAGCAGTGGATAGGAACATTTATGAAAATCATATACTGTGGATATTTACTTTTTAAAGTCAACTAAACATATTCACATTTAGTATTTGCTTCTTTTATACTACAAGAAAAAAAATCTATACAAAATTTTTCTAGGTAAATAGAGTAGATGACTTCGTGAGCATGAGTTAAAAAAAAAAAATTGAGCTGGGTGTGACAAACTACATGAATTAAAGATAATATAGAATAACACTAAAGCTTAATACTTCTAATAATTTGTTGTAGTTGTAAAATTTCTTCACTGAATACAAAAACATGACTAATAGCCGATCACAACATAATAATAGCCTATCACAACAAAATTGCCTCATATAGAGTGTGTGAGTGTGTGCCCAGCGATAGATTGGCGCCCTGTCCTGGGTGTATCTGCCCAGCGCCCGAAACGTTCTCCCCTGGATGGGCATGGGGACACCCCCCCCCCCCCGCGACCCTAATATAGCATAAAGCGGAAGATAATGAATGAATGAATGAATCTGTTGTAGTTGTAAAATTTATTCACCGAATACAAAAACATGACTAATAGCCGATCACAACATCAAATGGGACATGAAACTTTTACATTTTTTAGGACATTTAAAATTAATTTCAGTGCCACAAACAAAGATTCAACTTAACTGACATCTGAGACCTGATAAACCTACCGTGGACAACAAATCACGCTAACCTGACTTGACTTTTTTACCTGAACATGGCTCTATCGAATTAAAAAATGCACGGAAATTTATAACTTTCTGCTTGGCTGGATTTGCACAACCTGGACACACACACTCCCGCTGCTGGTGAAAAAAATCAGTCTCCCTCACACACACACACAGAGCTTGGAAGTACAAACAACTCAATCATACGGTTTCGCTCCTGGAGGGAAGGCTGCAGAGAAAGCTGCTCTCATTTGATCTGGGGTGTTAGGATCTTTTTGATTTTTGGAAAGGCAACACGCCAATGCAAGATGGCCGTCTCAACTGGTTTATTGAGAACAATGAGAAATCTTTCTGAACACCGTCAGGAAGTAACACTGGCCAGCGGTCTGCCCCACTCAGCTTCCAGGTGCTTAGTACGCCTTCAGGTCTGAGCGAGAGAGAGAGCCCACTCAAGGGTTACCTGTGTATATATATTGTTATGTCTAGTTCCTGTCCCTTAACTGCCTAAGCCAATCGCAGATTACCGCCCTAGGTTTTAAATCAGCCAATTCCAGCCTAGTATTTTCCTAGTGGCGGCAAACTCAGAAGAGTCCTTTGTTTAAATCTTTCGGCCATATTGGGACTCTCATTATGTATAAGAAATTTAAAATTTCTGATAGGGGCTACTGACAAAACATGAAAAAATGTATCTTTTATTTCACTCATACATATATACATACAGGGTGGCATGGTGGCTTAGTGGTTAGCACTTTTGCCTCTCAGCACTAGGGATTCCCGGTTCGAATTCCCATCTGGGTGGAGTTTCATGTTCTCCCCGTGTCCGTGTGGGTTTCCTCCAGGTTCTCCGGTTTCCTCCCACAGTCCAAAAACATGGATCAAGGTTAATTGAATTCTCCAAATTGCCCCATATAGAGTGTATTTGTGTGTGTGTTTGTGTGAGTGAGTGTGTACCCAGCGATAGATGCTTAAACACATGCTTAAACACATAAATAATTCATTCATTCATTATCTTCCGCTTTATCCTCTATTAGGGTCGCGGTGGGGTTCCCATGCCCATCCAGGGGAAAACGTCTTAAGCGCCGGGCAGACACATCCAGAACAGGGTGCCAACCTATTGCTGGGCACACTGACTCACACAAACACACTCTACATGGGGCAATTTGGAGAACTCAATTGACTTGATCCATGTTTTTTTGGACTGCGGGAGGAAACCGGAGAACCCACGCAGACGGGGAGAACATGGAGACTCCACCCAGATGGGGATTCAAACCGCGAATCTCTAGTGCTGAGAGGCGAATGTGCTAACCACTAAGCCACCGTGCCGTCCCACATAAATAATTGTACTTAATAAAGAAAACTTAACTGAAGCTTGAACACATGCTGGCAAGTCTGGCATAAGATTCCCCTATTCAGCTGCTCAGCAATTCTTAAGTTGTCTTGAACAGTCACTAATATGAACTATAAGTGTTTTTATTTCATTCACACTTTGAAAATAGCATGATTATTATGTCTGATTTTTATTTTCAACTAGCTCATAGATGTGTGTGCCATCACCATGTAGTGTATTGGTTTCTCTGTAGGTCAGTTTACAATGGTTCTGATCCATAGTTTTACAGTGAAGATTTAATATGAGGTAGGTAAGTCTTTGTAAGGTGAAAAGCCAAATAAGCAACATATCAATAAGAAAGAGCATTTGTATAAATATGCATTCATTCATTCATGCATCATAAGTATTCACCAATCAGAGGGCTTGAGTATGCTGACATAAGAAGCCCACTAGAAGACTCTGTAAAACCAACTTAAAATCTGATTGGTTGAAGAGACAGTTTGATTTATACTTATTTAATTCACCTGGGCAACATTCATTCTAAAGGTGTAGGCAGAAATATTTAAAACCTGGCAACCAAATGATACTTAAATGTGATTGGTTAAATGTTTTAATAAGAAAATACATGTCTGGAAGAGGCGTAGCTGATTGAAACTCTATGAAAGGACACAGATAGACCATTTGGAATAATTTAATAAGTATTCATGGACAAAATATAATTAACATCAGTCTGTGGCAGATATTTTCAGGCTTTCAGAGTTGACCTTGAAGACCCTGACAGTCCACCACTGCTGAATACTTTATGACAATAATTTGAGTTGGGTTTGGCATAATAGTAAAATACTTTCTTTCAGGTAACACAAATACATAAATAACTATTCTGTTGTGTTCCGCTAATTATGGGCCCAAATCAGAATTAGAATAATTTATTTATCACCAGGGGGATAAATGCCACAATGCCAAGGCCGATTTTTTGTCCCAGTCATGCCCTGATATCAAAATACCTTTAAACTTCAGGCTGAACTGTAAAGTTGTGTCTGTTTAAGGGGTTAAATGATTTTCTGTTTAAAGGGTTAAATGATTTTTCAATACGAATGTCACGGTTGATGTTATAGTAAACTGGAATAAGAAAACACTATACTTCATTCCATCAAGCTGATATTAGTGATGTAGGACATGTCTACTCCCTCATTAAACACATCAGGCCTTTAGATACTGCAGCTTGTTTTTAAAGAAATCATTAAAGGATTAAATTTTTGTCACCTGTCATGAACAAACATATACATTAATAATGATAAAACATAAAAATTATTTTAACTTAACATAATTCTTTGTATTATATACTAATATATGCATATAATATCTCTATGTACTGTATATATTAAAATTCAACTTTGGTGTTAAGTCCTGTTTATTTAGTTGATGTAATGATGAATTGGAGGTTTGGGTGTTTACATTGAAATTTATTGTCAAATCCTTTGAAAATCATAAATACTTTGATATAAAACTAAAATTGACTGTATGCATAACAAATCTTATTTAGTTAGAGTAAAGGAAAAAACTGAGGAACTGAGGAAAAAAAAACATTAAAACTTTCATTCACATCCTGTTCTCACTTTAAGGTCATTTCCCTGTAGTTTGTTTGGCGCTCGCTGGTTTAGTCATCAGGAAAAAATGGTTTAAAAATGCTGATTTGAAATGAAAAGCATTTAGTCTAGATGAGAAAACAATAAAAAGAGTTGTAGTGTGGAAAAAAAAACTTTAAAATCACAATACTTTCCCCACATATTAATAAATATATCATATGTTAAAGTTACATCATTAAACCTGAACTTGTTTATGTGGAATGATTTGGTATTAGTTCAAAGTGAGAAAGATATTATTATATTTCTTGTGATTGAGATAGTTTTTTGGAAGTTGTACATATTTCCTGCTTGTTTAACTTGTTTATTTTTACACACTTAGATCTTCAAGTCAAGTCAAGACTACAAGTACACAGTAGGAAAAATGGCATTCCTCTAGGACACGGTGGAACACAGTAAAAAACAATGACGTGAAAAAGTGACTGTGCAACATTAACCTAAAACATACACGGCAGATAGTTTCGGCCAGCATGTATGTTTTAATAAATAAAATAAAATAAAATAAGGTTTACATAAATCCTGTTCATGAGCCTGTAAATTTCTAGCCACTCATAAAAAAATTACCAACACTAACCTCAAAAAACTGCAATAATATTTCGGAAAATAACACTTATAACACTATAAATCTTGATTACATCCTGTGCTTAGACCAATTATTGAAGGCCTAAACAAAATTTTTATAAATTTCCTGGCAACAAATGACGCTGAAATGTGTGTTAAATGCTTTAATAAGAAAATACAGGTCTGAAAGCCTCTGGGAAGACCTTGATGACCCCGACGGCCTGACACTCACTGCCAAAAAGTAATAATTTACTTGTTAGTATAAATAAACCTTAGTATAGTAACAATTTGTTCTTTATTTCATGATCGTGTTTTCACTTGTCAGTGATTTTCCTATGGTTTGTTTGATGCTCTGGATTATTCATTAGGTCAAAATAGGTTTTATATGCTGATTTGAAATGAAAAACATTCAGTCGAACAGAGGTGTGTGAACAACTCAGACTACCTGACTCGGAAAGGTTTTAATAAAGACGTCAAAGTTCAGGTGAATATTACATTCTCATTTATAGCTATATTGATTATTTTTAAATGTTCTTACCATTTTATATAAATATATCAGAATGTTTACATTTATATTTTAAAAGGTAGTTCTCATCTAAATTCATCTTTAAGTTAGGTGTTATTGATTATATAAAGTTAATGATTCATTATTTATTTTGTCTATTTAATTAAATCATTTATCTTTTAAAATTATGAAATATACAACCATACACTGTTTCATTTGATAGTTTGGACTCTTTTTGTGCCGTTGTCCATTTCCTCTACTTACCATATACAGTAGATAGACTTTGTAGTTTTATAATCACAGACTGTAGTCCATCTGAGTTATTTCTGTTTGTTAGTCCCCTGTTGGTTCTTTGTTCTCTATTGGTCAGGACCATCACAGAACAGGTATCATTTTGGTGGTTGATTGTTTAATGTCAGTTCTGCAGTGACACTGATGTGGTGAGGAGGTTTTAGTGCAGCAGTGCCGCTGTAGTTTTATTTAAACACCTCAGAGACTGCTGGGATAGGAATAATGCACCAACCAAATAATCCCTGCTCTGTGGTGATTCTATTTGGGTTCTGACCATTAGAGAACGGTACACATGTACTGTAGAACACAAACAGATGGACTACTGTCTGGAATTATAGAACTACAAAGTCTTTACAGTAAGTGAAACTGAGAACATGGAGAATAAGTGGAGCAGAAAGGTGTGTCCAAACTTTTAACTGGTACCCAACATTGTTCATGATAAAATGTGCATTCTTATCGCACACATTTATATAAATATAACTTTTTTCAGAGTTGCTCAGTAACGTGAGAATGAAGCTCTTCATCCTTCTCTTACTAACAGGTCAGAAGATTTCATTAAAATCATTAAATCATTAAACAAACACTTTTTTTTTTTTTTTTTTTTTTACAAATTTTGCATTGAAAATCCTGCACGTCTGAACAAAATGTAAATATGATGATGTAACTCATCTAGTGAGTTAGTTTAATGAAATCTGAAGAGTACTCTCTTTTCATCAGATCAAATTTCCCTGCATTGTTTTTAGTAAAGTGCAAAAGACTGATAATGAGACTTTTTCTTTTACATCAATAACTCATTCTGCTTATTTTAATAACTCTGTAAATAAACTTAGGTCAAAATTCTCAACCTGTACATTTTAATAATCTGATAATCGGAATTTCATTTGTGAATTAAAAGATATTATTATAATTATGGCAGTTTTCCTCATTAGTTTTGGACTTTTTCTTTTACAGTGGTTCTCCCTCTTGTCCTTTCTGGCCCTCACAAGTACTACCTGATCATGGAGGGGAGAACATGGAGTGATGCTCAGACATACTGCAGGGTCAACCACACAGACTTGGTAAGCGTTACCAATAATGTGATCATGGCCCAGCTTGAGACTGAAGCGCAGAAGCAGCAGCTCAGTTCCAGTGCTTGGGTTGGACTTTATCTTGATATAAACAGCTGGCATTGGTCTCTGGGACATGAGCCACTGGGAACCATGACACTGTGGAACACGGAAAATCCAGAACCTAACAATAATGAAGGACGTCAAGAATGCGGTGTGATTGAGCCTGATGGTTGGTGGGATGGGCGATGTTCTGACAAATGTGGTTTTGTTTGCTTTGACGGTGAGTATATTGTTAGAATTGATATTTTATCTTGTACCTTACCCTCAACAAATTTGGCACCTGTATTAATGCTGTGTAAACAAATCTAAATATTTTTAACATATTTGAAGTTAAATAAAATGTGCGGGACAAAAAACCTGAATCAACATTTAGAATTTTATTTCAAGGAAGAGCTACCCACTTGAAAATTAAAAATAATTTGAGATTTTAAATTTAATTTAAATAATTTTAAATTATAATTTATTAATTAATTCATTCATTATCTCCCGCTTATCCTCTATTAGGGTCGCGGTGGGGTTCCCCATACCCATTCAGGGGAGAACGTCTCGGGCGCTGGGCAGATAGACCCAGGACAGGGCGCCAATCCATTGCTGGGCACACACTCACTCACACAGACACACTCTATAGGGGGCAATTTTTTGAGAATTCAATTAACTTGATCCATGTTTTTGGACTGTGGCAGGAAACCGGAGAACCCGGTGGAAACCCACGCAGACACGGGGAGAACATGGAAACTCCACCCAGATGGGGATTTGAACCGGGAATCCCTAGCGCTGAGAGGCGAACGTGCTAACCACTAAGCCACTGTGCCGCCTAATTATAATTTAAATAATTTAAATTTGTACTTATTTAAAAAAAAAAGTAGGCTCCTATGTGTAAGGACAACAGAGAAGAACAAAATGTCCATGATTTACCATGAATTCCACCAGCCTTTACCTTTCATATTAAATATTTAGAAAATGTACTTGATGAAAACATTAGTTTCACTTACTATATAGATGGAGTTTAATGTTATTAATGTAAAAGACATAGTTAACTTTATTGTTAAAATTGCAGTATGTGCAGAACAGAAATTACATTATTTTTAGACAAACTGGTGCAACAATGAATATTACACATTTAAATAAATACTAAATACACACCATGCTTAAAATAAAATGTTACTAGTAATTCAAGTAGAAGTAAGGTGACTTATGGAGTAGGTTGATATCAGTGATGTGACTGTGGTTAGTGCCATATAACATACTCAATACTGAGGCATTGTGTGTTAAGGGGGTAGGAGAAGGCAACCTCAGTATGCTGGTTCCATCCCGGAGACACTGCACTCTCCACTCTACTGATATCGGTTATGTTGGATAATCCGCTAAGCAGAGGGCTTTATGAGGGAGAGGGATAGTGTGAAGGTCTAACCCTCCAAACCCTGTACAGTTACATACTAATAAAAACATGTAAACTAATACACACACATGGGCATTCTATATATGAATATTAAATAATTGCAGTGCTACCAATAACTGATATATTTGTTAATTTCAGAACATATTTAATGCAAATAAACTATAAGCAGATTTCAGGATGACAGTGAAAATTCCAACAAAAAAAAATAAACCCTGTATTTACAAATTATTATATAAGGTGCCAATAATTGTGGAGGGAGGAATTGTTTTTATTTACAATAAGCCAAAAATCAGGACGGGGCTCTAACGCATTGTTGAATTATTTTTATTATTTGCATTATTTGCATAGTTTGTCCGCCACATTTGGCCCAAGGGGAAAGGGGTCTGTTTCTTACTAAAGCTCTATGGAAAGGCTTTTAAAAACCCTTCATATTTGGAGTTTCTGTAGCTCATTAGAACTCATGGTGAGGTATGAATCACAAACTTTACAGATCATCATCACTGGAAGAGAAGTCATTCACTATTTAACTTGTTTCATTGCATTTGTTTTATGACTTACATTTTTTAAAAACTTTTTCTGACAGGTGTTTTTTAACAATATAGATTTTAAACAAAAAATGCTTCATGACTGAACATCTCAGTGTTCGGAAAGTGCACAACCTACAATAATGTTCTCATATACCATTTTATACCATTACTTTACTATATACAATGTGGGGTTATTAGATTATATACATTGTGTAGTTAATATATACAGTGTGAGGTTATTAGATTATATACATGGTGGAGTTATTATATACAGTGTGAGGTTATTAGATTATATACATTGTGTAGTTAATATATACAGTGTGAGGTTATTAGATCATTTACAGTGTGAGGTTATTATATACAGTGTAGGGCAGGGGTGCCCACACTTTTCTGGCCCAAGATCTACTTTTCCATTGGACAGGTCATCGAGATCTACCAGGGTTAATCTTTGTTTTTCACACATCATGTTAGTATTGTCGAATCTGTTAAATTGCTCTTTTATTAAAAACATTCAAATAACATGGAGAAAACTTGATTTAGTACACCAAAACGATCAAACACACAGCATACAGCACAAATGTAAAACTATCACTGTAACCTGCATTTTCTCAAACAGAACATGAACATTAATAAAAGCAAATGCTTATTGAGTTTGACATTGTAAAAAAATATTCATCCTCTCACTCTAAATGAAAGTGGAACATTTTAGTTCTTTTGGAGCAAAGTCCTTCACTCATCTTGTCAGTCAAATAAAGTGCAAAAACACAAACAGAAAGTATGAAATGTAATCCATCCATCTATTATCTTCCACTTTATCCTATATTAGGGTCGCGGGTTCCCCATGCCCATCCAGGAGAGGACGTTTCGGGCGCTGGGAAGATACACCCAGGACAGGGCGCCAATCTATCGCTGGACACACACTCACTCACTCACTCACTCACTCACTCACTCACTCACACAGTCTCTATTTGGGGCAATTTGGAGAATTCAATTGACCTTGATCCATGTTTTTGGACTGTGGGAGGAAACCGGAGAACGCGGAGGAAACCCATGCGGACACGGGGAGAACATGGAAACTCCACCCAGATTGGGATTGGGATTTGGCGCGCAGACTGCACGCTTGCACAATGATAGAGATCGCTATTCAGAATGAATCACCTTGTGTGTGTGAAATGTGTGTGCGTGTGTATAACTTCTTCTGATACTGTGCTGTAAAAAAAGCGCTGACACGTGATTTATTTTTCAAACCTCTATCGCGATCTACCTGACACCAGGATTGACGTATTGGGCACCCCTGGTGTAGGGTTATTATATATAGTGTGGAGTTATTAGATTACATATCGTGAGGGATTATTATTTACAGTTTGGTGTTATTATATTATATACATTGTGGGGTTATAATATTATATAAAGTGTGGGGTTATTCTATTATATTCATTGTGATGTCATTTACTAAGTCATGTATTATTATTATTTTTAACAGTTTGTACTTTAACAGTTTTTATGTCTTATAAACATTCTCAGCCAGGTTGAGTGGTAATAACAGCTACATTTACTACCCTAATTTACTGTCGTGGTACGGAGCTCAGGCGTTCTGCAGAAGAAATCACACAGATTTGGCTAGTTCAAGAAATGAAACAGAAAACGCCATGATACTGTCACAGATCCCCGTGAATACCTCCTGGACTACTTTCGGCCTGGTTAGAGACGCCTGGAAGTGGTTAGATCAGACCAACGTGACCAAGCTCAACTGGGCGGAAGAACAACCTGATAATTACAACTCGAATGAGAATTGCGGTCAGCTGAATGACGGTCAGTTTGAGGACGCTAAGTGTTCATTTGTTCAACCTTTCTTCTGTTACGGAGGTGAGCTGCAGTCACTTTTATATATACTCATAATCACATGTGTTGTAAAGCGTCAGTTGTTGAAATGTTGTTATCTACGCAGAAATTACTGGACAGAAACAATTTGTGAGGATAAAGCTGCAGTCTAATCAGGACCTGACCAACCCCATCATACTGGATGCCATTTTGGAGAAGGTTGGCTTTATTCTGCATAATGTTTCAGTACCTAAAGAAGTATTGATTCTAGAACCGTTTAAAATGTATTAGTGATGGGATAACTGTACATCTGTATTTGCTAATGTTTTAAATGCTGGCACATCTTGCAATTGCAAAATTAAAATCACTTTTCTACAGTCAGTAAAATCCTGATTTAAAATCTCCATGTCTGTCTCAAAGTGTGTATCACTGTGTTCTGTCCAGATAAGATCAGTTCTGATTTCAGCACCAGTTTCATATTAATCTGTAAATACCTCTTTACATTTCCTCAGATAAAACTGAAACTGAAGGAGCATGGGGCCGGAGTTATCACTGTGAAGTTTACAAAGCAACCCGAAAAGATCTGCTGTGAACTTCCACGTGTGCAGATACCATGTAGTTCCACTTTGTAGTTCTACAGTTCCATTTTGTAGTACATCTCTTTCTCTACATACTCCGTAAGTCTCATTTACTCTGATGATCAGAACCCTCACGGAGCAGCTATTATTAGGGTGGAGGCTGATTCTCAGTTCTGTCGTGTCACTGACATGGTGGTACAGGTGTGTCAGTGTGTGGTGTGTGCTACCAGTGTATCAGACGCAGCAGTGCTGCTGGAGTTTACTCCACCACTGCACACTGTCTCTCCACCATCATCTTGCCCTTAGCGTCCTGTCATAACTGATGAAAAATTAAAGGATAAAAAACAAACTGTTTATACATTTGTTTAAAAAAGTAAAAATTTTAACTGCTATCTGTGTGATAAATCTTTGTATATCCTTTGTTTATAATTAATACCTTGTTACTTAGAATAAATCAGGTAATTTATTATTTATAAAAAATCCATTTTTATTTTGTCTTATTCTGTTTTCATTTTAAATGTAATATTTTAATACTTGTCTCTCATTTAAATAAAACTGAATTGAGGTATAACATTAACATTAACATACACATTCATATATAGAAATTATTTAATTTATTGTGACATCCTTAAGAATGTACTGTTATTTTTTTGCTACAAAAAATAAAGATTTTAACATGCTCCTAATGAACACACTGCTTTGTTTTTGACCCACAATGCGTTTTACAAGTTCAAGTTATTTCAAGTTGTTTATTTATATAGCTTTTTACAACAGTATATTGTCACAAAGCAGCTTTACAGAATGAAAAGCCTTTAAACTTCCAAAGAGCAAGCCAAAGAGACAGTGGCAAGAAAATACTCCCTGTTATGCTATTATTTAAGAAAGAAACCTTGGGAGGACCAAGACTCAGTGTGAGACTCATCCTCCTTGAGCGGCCAGGCAGCAACAACAGTTTAGGACAGCCATGTACAGATATTTAACAAATGGAAAAACTCTAACAACTGGAAAACTATATGTGACTCCAATAAGGGGGTCCCGCAGGAATGCCAGTCCAATAAAAAGGTTCCATCCAGTATTCGTCGGCAGAGCCATGGATGAGGTCTGACTACACCTCCATGAAGCTGGTCACACCCGAAAAGAAAGAGACAAAGGCATCATTTAGTCTGAAGGAGCTACATGGGTTCCCCCTCAAATGGGCTCACCACCTGTGGGGGGAGGGGTAGTAATAGGGCTTCGGTGCAGTGTGGATCGGGCAGTGGCCGGAGGCGTGGGCCTGGGCGTCGCGATCCTTGGTTGATGAAATTGGCTTTTGGAACTTGGAAACCTCACTTCACTGGCAGGGAAGGAGCCTGAGCTTGAGCTGAGATACCGGCTAGATACAGTCGGGCTCACCTCAACGCACAGCGTGGGTTCTGGGTCCAATCTCCTTGAGAGGGGCTGGACTCTGTTCTTTTCTGGAGTTGCCCATTTGTCCATCACGAACACCATGTTCGAGCACAAGGGTGTCCATAAGTGCACATGGCGCCAGGATGCCCTAGGCCGCAGTTCAATGATCGACTTTGTAGTTGTGTCATTGGACTTGCGGCCATGTGTCTTGGACACTCGGGTAAAGAGAGGAGCTGAGCTGTCAACTGATCACCATCTGGTGGTGAGTTGGATCAGATGGCGGGGGAAGATGCCGGTCAGACCAGGCAGACCTAAACGTATAGTGAGGGTTTGCTGGGAACGTCTGGCACAAGAACCCGTCAGACAGATGTTCAACTCTTACCTCCGTCAGAGCTTCAACCTCATTCCGGGGGAGGTGGGGGACATTGAGCCTGAATGGGCCATGTTCCGTTCCTCCGTTGTTGGGGCGGCGGACAGGAGCTGTGGTCGCAAGGTAGTTGGTGCCTGTCGTGGCGGTAACCCTGGAACACGGTGGTGTACACCCCGTGTAGGGGATGCCATCAAGCTGAAGAAGGAGTCCTATCAGGCATGGTTGGCTAATATGGGACTCCAGAAGCAGCTGATCGGTACCGACAGGCCAAGAGATTTGCGGCTTTGTGCGTCGCAGAGGCAAAAACCCGGGCGTGGGAGGAGTTCAATGAGACCTTGGAAAATGACTTTCGGTCGGCTCCTAGAAGATTCTGGCAAACTGTCAGGCAAATCAGGAGGGGAAAGCAGTGTGCCATCAACACAGTATATAGTGGTGGGGGTGCACTGTTGACTTCGACTGGGGACGTCATCAGGCGGTGGAAGGAATACTTCAAGGACCTTCTCAATCCCACCAATATGCCCTCCGGAGAGGAGGCGGAGTCAGAGGACCCGGGAGGAGGCTTGTCCATCACTGTGGCTGAAGTCGCTAAGGTAGTCAGAGGGCTCCTTGGTGGCAGGGCTTCTGGGGTGGATGAGATCTGCCTGGAGTTCCTCAAAGCTCTGCATGTTGTTGGGCAGTCTTGGCTGATGCGCCTTTTCAACATTGCATGGTCATCGGGGGCAGTGCCTCTGGACTGGCAGACGGGGGTGGTGGTGCCTCTTTTTGAAAAAGGGGACCGGAGGGTGTGTTCCAATTACAGGGGAAAGGCACTCCTAAGCCTCCCCGGCAAAGTCTATGCAGGGGTACTGGAGAAGAGAGTCCGACTGATAGTTGAACCTCGGAATCAGGAGGAGCAGTGTGGTTTTCGTCCTGGTCGTGGAACACTGGACCAGCTCTTCACTCTCTCCAGGATCCAGGCATTCTGTGGGAGCTGCTTCGTGAGTATGGGGTACATGGCTCCTTACTACGTGCCATTCAATCCCTGTATTTGCGAAGCAGGAGCTTGGTTCGTATGGCCGGCAGTAAGTCGGACTTGTTTCCAGTAAGGGTTGGACTCCGTCAGGGCTGTCCTTTGTCACCGGTTCTGTTCATAATTTATATGGACAGAATTTCTAGGCACAGTCAGGGGATGGAGGGTTTCCGGTTTGGTGATCTGAGGATCACGTCGCTGCTATTTGCAGACGATGTGGTCCTGTTAGCATCATCAGGCTGCAAACTTCAGCTCTTACTGGATCGGTTTGCAGCCGAATGTGAAGCGGCTGGGATGAGAATCAGCACCTCCAAATCTGAGGCCATGGTTCTCAGTCAGAAAAGGGTAGAGAGTCCTCTCTTGGTCAGGGATCAGATCTTGCCTCAAGTGGAAGAGTTTAAGTATCTCGGGGTCTTGTTCACGAGTGACGGTAAGATGGAGCGTGAGATTGACAGACGGATTAGCACGGGGTCAGCAGTGATGCGGACCCTATACTGATCTGTTGTAGTAAAGAAGGAGCTGAGCCACAAGGCAAGGCTCTCGATCTACGTTCCGACTCTCACCTATGGTCATGAGTTTTGGGTAATGACCGAAAGAGCAAGATCGCGAATACAAGCGGCCGAAATGGGTTTTCTCCGCAGGGTGGCTGGGCTCTCCCTTAGAGATAGGGTGAGAAGCTCGGTCATCCGGGAGAGACTCGGAGTGGAGCCGCTACTCATCCGCATCGAAAGGAGCCAGTTGACACAATGGTTCGGGCATCTGGTAAGGATGCCTCCTGGGTGCCTTCCTAGGGAGGTGTTCCAGGCATGTCCAGCTGGAAGGAGGCCTTGGGGACGACCCAGGACACGCTGGAGGGATTATATCTCTCAGCTGGTCTGGGAATGCCTCGGGGTTCCCCCAGTCGAGCTGGTGGAGGTGGCTGGGGTGAGAGAGGTCTGGGTCTCCCTACTTCGGTTGCTGCCCCCGCGACTCGAACCCCGGATAAGCGGAAGATAATGGATGGATGGATTTAATTAAAAAGTAATTGATTGACACAGTGCAGCATGTGATTATTTACAGATGAACTGGGTCTAATTAAAGAGTTATCAAGGTTTAACATAGTGTCAGAAGCTTTGTTAATTTTGTCCTTGGGTCCAACTATCAGAAACTCTGTTTTATCAGAATTTAGCAGTAGGAAGTTTTTTGACATTCATATTTCAATATCTTGGATGCAGTACTTGAGCTTACTGACTGAAATGAACTAGCTGAAATGTATAACTGTGTATCATCTGCATAAAAGTGGAAACTGATTCCATGTTTACAAATAATTGATCCCAATGGAAGTATATATAACGCAAATAGGAGTGGGCCCAGAACTGACCCTTGTGGAACACTATATTTAACTTTAGCAAGATCGGAACATTGGTTGTTAAGACAGGTGAATTGATGTCGATCTGTCAGGTAGGATTTAAACCACTGGAGTGCAGATCCTGTAATGCCCACAGTGTTTTCTAATCCATCAACTAAGATGTTATGGTCTATAGTGTCAAAGGCTGCACTACGATCTAATAATACAAGGAAAGAGATTTGGTTATTATCAGATGACATTATTAAGTCATTAACGACTTTAATTAAGGCCGTCTAGGTGCTATGATGAGACCTAAAACCAGACTGAAAAACTTCATTAACGTTATTAGTTAGAAGATGGCGATTCAGCTGTTTGAACACAATTTTTTCTAGGATTTTAGAGACAAAAGGAAGGTTTGATATTGGTCTATAGTTGGACAGTATTAGAGGATCTAAATTAGGGTTTTAAGTAATGGTGTAATGACTGCACACTTCAGATTTCTGGAGACATAGCCTATTTTAAGCGATGAATTTACAATGTTTATAAAAGGCTTTGTAATATTTGATAGGAGGTCTTTAAGGTCTTTGATTGGGTCTAACAGACAGGATGTTGTCTTTGATTGTGTAATAATAAGACAAGCTCTTTTTTAAATATGGAGTTAAGTGTATTTAACTCTTGTACTATATAATTTTCTCCACGCTTCATACGCTTCATATATACGATTTTTCTACGCTTCATATCATATCGTGGTTTAATGACTGGATCAGTATCAATTTCTAAATCGTAGGTTATCAAATAGTGATCAGAGATGGCCTTACTTAGTGGAACAATAGTTAAATTATTAATGTTAATACCATGTGATAATATTAAGTCTAATGTATGTTTATGTTATGTGTTTCATCAACCACACTTTGAGTAATGCTCATGAAATCGAGGATAGAGTCAAAGGCTCATTTAAATGAGTCTAGTGGGTTTTCAAAGTGAACATTGAAGTCACCGACTATTAAGACCTTGTCTTTTAAGATTACTATGTTAAAAATAAATTTATCAAATTCTTTAATAAACTCTGTATATGGGCCGGGATGGCGATATACGGTATTAAGTTGGATTAGATTGTATTTATTCTTTAATGAAGAATTTTGGCATTTAAAATTAAAAAATGAGCTGCTTATGTTGAGTCCAAGAGCTTCAAAGGATTTTGACTCATACTTATTATTAAGAGTTACATTTATGTTTTCTTTATAGATCGTAGCCACTCCTCCTCCTCGTCCACCAAGACGTGGTTTATAGTATAACCAGGTGGAGAGGCATCATTTAATGCTAAGTATTCATTGGCCCTAATCCAGGTTTCTGTGAGACAAATGATATTTAGGAAGTTATCAGTAATTATTTCTTGAACTAGAGCTGATTTTGATAAAAGTGACCTAATGTTTAATAACTCAAGTTTCTGACTGCTTGAGGCGAACATCATTAGTGCCGACTTGGATAACTATTCTAGAGAATGAGCGTTTAGCATTAGCCAGCACTTTGAGGTTCCCGCTGATGTCTGGAGCCCTGGCCCCCGGGATGCACCGGACAATGGTTGCTGGGGTCTCTAAGGGGGTAGCTATTCGCACCTGTCTGAGCAGGAAGTCGCAAATAACCAGAGCACTTTTATCAACCGGTCTCTCAGTGGGTGAGTCACTGAGTGGGGAAAACCAATTGGACACGTGGATCCTAGAAGAGTGATGCTCAGTTCTACATGTATGTCGCCTGGTCGTCACCCACTCACCCTGCTGCGATGGCTCTAAAGCCGGAGATTTAGGACCTGATCCTGTGGCATTCGGGCTGGCTAAACTGGTCCCTGACACATCTTTACTAACATGACCCTGTTCTAAAATCCGAATCCGCTAGCACTGAAAGCACTGAAATCTTCTAGCACTAAAATCTTCTCCGTCAGACTAAGGACTAGGCTACACCTCTCACAGGCTAAACTATCAATAGTGACGGAGGAAGACCGTCTATACATACTGAACTGAGGGCACGCAAGCAGAGGGGAAAGTGCCATTGTAAAGTTTATATATAAATTAAGAAGTAAACTTAGCTTCGGGTGGGTAGAGATGTAAGGTTAGTTCCCCCTGTTACAGCTGATGATGAGACAAAGCAGCGGCAGCAGCTGGTGGATATCCAACTTTAGTAAATCTGGCTGTATTAGCGTCGGATGGAGGTTGAGTCCAGGAGGTTCTCACAATGCGGTGTGTGAAGATCAGCGTTGAGTCCAATAAAATCCTGTTCGAAAATCCGAACAGTTGAATCCGGCAACACAGATCGGGAGATGGCTCTTTTATAAATATAGGCTATTATTTATAAAATAAGCGGGTAATAAATGCAGCGGTGTTGGCAGCAAACGACCGCAATAGTAAGCAGAAAGTGTTAGCATCAGCAGCTAAAAACGCTAGCAACAACCCCGCGATTTGGAGAGTAGTGAGGGACAAAAAGCAGAAAAAATGCTATGTAGTAACTATGAAGTAGCTGAATAGTCAAGAGAAAGTAAAAAAGTAACTAAATAACACTAAATTAATTTGGTAGTTTAGCTCAACAGAGCTAGACAGTGCTCGTACGCATCAACACACCGATTGCGTGGCAGGGAGTGACATCCTTCCTAGGTTGTATAATTCAGAAACATAAAAAAACACCTTTGTTTTAAACAACCCTTTTATCGATGATCAGTAAATAAAGCTTTTATTAGACTTTTTTATGAAAAGGTGCATCTTTAATCCCTTCAACATTAGAATTGATTTTACACTGCGTGAATTAATGTCACACTGATATTCAACCTCATTTAACAGGTTGTGTACAGAATATGTGCCTAATTAATTTCAAAAGTGAACAAAACATAATTTTAAATGCCAAAATGCCAAAGAGGGGAGAGAAACCCCACTGATCTCAGCTGTCCACACTATCCACTGTAGGATCGTACTTTCTTAGATGTTGCAGTTTCCAAACCAGGCGGTAATGCAGATGCTCAGAATGCTGTCTACAGTCCCTCTGTAGAAGATGCTGAGAACATTGTGTGGTAGATATGTATTCCTTAGCCTCCACAGGAATTAGAGGCACTGCTGGGCTTTATTGGCTATGGAGCTGGTGTTGAGGGATCAGTTGAGGTTCTCTGCAGTTTGGACACCAAGGAATTTGGTGTTATTTACAATTAAAGTGTGCATCCTTTTAAAAGCTGCAACATCACATTCGGCAAGGGGAAAAATTGACCATGAGCTGCAGAAACGAGAACATAGAGCAGATAGTGTCAGCCAGTACATGTGTTTTAATAAATGTAAAATAAACATTTACATAAATCCTGTTTGTGAGCCTGTACATTTCAGTCTCTGGTCCTCATTCCTACCCACTCGTATAGCCACACATTAAAAAAAATCAACAATAACCTCATAAAACTGCAATAATATTAATAATAATTAACACTTCCCATAAATATTGATTACATCCCGTGCTCAGACCAATTATTGAGGCCTAGGCAGAATTATTATAATTAACCTGGCAACAAATGATGCTGAAATGTGATTGGTTAAATGCTTTAATGAGAAAATACAGGTCTGGAAGCTTCTGGGAAGACCTTGATGACCCTGACGACCTTTCACTGCCAAAAAGTAATAATAGAATAAACTGTAAGTATAAATAAACCTCTGTATCTGTAACAGTATTTATTATTTTATTCAGTACTACACTAACAGCACACTAAAAAAAACATATATCTATCCACAAAATCATTATTTCATGATCGTGTTTCCACTCCTCAGTCATTTTCCTATGGTTTGTTTGACGCTCTGGATTAGTCGTTAGGTCAAAATGGGTTTAATATGCTGATTTAAAATGAAAAACATTCAGTCAAACAGAGGTGAGGGAACTACTCAGACTACCTGACTCTGAAAGGTTTGAATAGACACCAAAGTTCAGGTGAATATTACATTATCATTTATAGCTTTACAATAATTATTAAATGATTTTACTGTTATATAAATATATTAGAATGTTTACATTGATATTTTAAAGGGTTGTTCTCATAATGAATACAGTTTTAATTTTGATGTTATTGATGATATAAAGTTATGGATTTATTATTTCTTTTGTAATTCAATAAAATTGTCTATTAAAATTATGAAAAATACAACCACATACTGTTTCAGTTAATACTTTGGACACGCCCTCTTTTTCCTCCAACGTCTATTTCCTCCACTTACCATATACAGTAAATGGACTTTGTAGTTTCATAATTCCAGGCTATAGTCCATCTATGTTCTTTGTTTGTTAGTCCCCTTTGGGTTCTCTGTTCTCTATTGGTCAGGACCATCACAGAACAGGTATCATTTGGATGGTGAATTGTTTATTGTCAGATCTGCAGTGACAGCTGAGATCACACAGGTTTTTGTCCTCTCCATCATGGTCATCTACAACACCTGCAAAGCCACCAGCATTGTGGATGACCACACCCATACATTACATAGACCAATGCCATCTGGCAGAAGATACACATAAAAAAACACTAACCTAAATGAACCTAAAATTAAATAAAGTACCTCGCACACACACACACACACACACACACACACACACACACACACACACACACACACACACACACACACACACACACAGCACAGAATCTGAATTGCCTCTATTGCTACCAGAAATGGTGCTGTTAAATACTGTATAGTAACAAATACTGTTTACTCTCTACCTCAAAAACTGCTGCTATATGTCATCTCTGCAATTTATTCATCTATGTCGATACTACACTGCCCTGTTCGTTAAATTGTATAATGTCTGTTGTATTTATTGTATGTTTTAGGTTTATGTTTAGGTTTATTCGTCACTTTATCTCATGCCACTGTTTTGAAATATATGTTTGTGTATGTGTATCTTCTGCCAAATGGCATTAGTCTATTTAAGAATGGGTGTGGTCATCCACAATGCTGGTGGCTTTGCGGGTGTTGTAGATGACCATGATGGAGGTGAGAGAAACTCAACTGATCTGTGCTGTCCACACTATCCACTGTAGGTTCGTTTTTAGATGTTGCAGATGCTCAAAATGCTGTCTACAGTCCCTCTGTAGAACATGCTGAGAACATTGTGTGTTTGATGTGTATTCCTTAGCCTCCACAGGAATTAGATGCACTTTATTGGCTATGGAGCTGGTGTTGAGGGAGCTGGTGTTGAGGGATCAGTTGAGGTTCTCTGTAGTTTGGACACCAAGGAATTTGGTGTTATTTACAATTAAAGTGTGCACCCTTTTAAAAGCTGCAACATCACATTCGGCAAGGGAAAAAATTGACCATGAGCTGCAGAAACGGGAATGCACAGCAGATCGTGTCAGCCACGTGTGTTTTAATAAATGTAAAATAACATTTACATAAATCCTGTTCCTGAGCCTGTACATTTCAGTCTCTGGTCCTCATTTGTACCCACTCGTATAGCCACACATAAAAACATCAATAACCTCATAAAACTATAAGTAAAGAACTATTATAAAATAATATTAAAAATAAACACTCACCATAAATCTTGATTACATTCTGTGCTCAGACTGATTATTGAAAGCCTAGGCAGAATTATTATAATTAACCTGGCCACAAATGATGCTGATTGGTTAAATGCTTTAATAAGAATAAGGAACAATCTGGGAAGATCTTGATGACCCTGACGGCCTGTCACTGCCAAAAAGTAATAATAAAATAAACTGTTAGTATAAATAAATCTCTGTATAGTAACAGTCTTCATTATTTTATTCAGTACTACACTAACACCACACTAAGAAAATATATATCTACCCACAAAATCTTTATTTCATGATCGTGTTTTCACTCGTCAGTCATTCCTATGGTTTGTTTGACGCTCTGGATTAGTCATTAGGTCAAAAAGGGTTTAAAATGCTGATTTAAAATGAAAAACATTCAGTCGAACAGAGGTGAATAAACTACTCAGACTACCTGACTCTGAAAAGTTTAAATAAAGACACCAAAGATCAGGTGAATATTACATTCTCAGTAAGATCGTTTAATGATTATTATAAAGCTATAAAAGTTTTATATAAATATATTAGAATTAACAATATATTAACATTATATTTTAAAGGGTTTTTCTCATCTGAATGAATTTTTTAATTTGATGTCATTGATGATATAAAGTTATGAATGTATTATTTCTTTTGATTACTTAATTAAATAGTTTGTCTTTTAAAATTATGAAATATACAACCATATACTGCTTCTGTTACACTCACCTACCTCGGATTAAGAGCGGCTGTGCAGATGAGGCGCAGAGCCGCAGCGTTTTAACGCGCAGCAGGGAGCCAGGCAAGCAGGTAGCAGAAACACTGATTTATTTTAACGGTGTAAAGACACCAAACACACCAGGTACACAAAACGAGTGAACATAAACCAACGACGTGCACGGAGGATGGGGAACACAGGAAATAAATACACAAAGACATCCGACCACGTGCACCAAACAAACCAATGAAACAGACGAGCTAATTAACTTAAACGACCCGGAATGACAGTTAATAAACTCAAATCAAGGACAACACAGAACAAACACAAAAATACAAAAAAAGAGGTGCCCTGGGCACCTTTAACAGTTTCAGTTAATAGTTCAGACACGCCCTATTTTTGCGCCATCATCTATTTCCTCCACTTACCATATACAGTAGATGGACTTTGTAGTGTGTGTTCTTTGTTTGTGTGTGTGTGTGTTGGTTCTCATTTCTCTTTTGGTCAGGACCATCACGAAACAGGTATTATTTGGGTGGTGGATTGTTTATTGTCAGTTCTGCAGTGACACTAATGTTTTGAGGGGTTTTTAGTGCAGCAGTGCTGCTGTAGTTTTATTTAAACACCTCAGTGATACTGCTGGGATAGGAATAATGCACCATCCAAATAATCCCTGCTCTATTAGGGTTCTGACCATAAGAAAACAGAGTACACAGTATGTACTGTAGAACACAAACAGATGAACTACAGTCTGGAATTATAGTACTACAAAGTCTTTACAGTAAGTGGAACTGGGAACATAAAGAATAAGTGGAGCAGAAAGGCGTGTACAAACTTTTAACTGGTACCCAACATTGTTCATGATAAAATGTGCATTCTTATCGCACACATTTATATAAATATAACTTTTTTCAGAGTTGCTCAGTAACGTGAGAATGAAGCTCTTCATCCTTCTCTTACTAACAGGTCAGAAGATTTCATTAAAATCATTAAATCATTAAACAAACACTTTTTTATTTTGTATTTTTTTTTACAAATTTTGCATTGAAAATCCTGCACGTCTGAACAAAATGTAAATATGATGATGTAACTCATCTAGTGAGTTAGTTTAATGAAATCTGAAGAGTACTCTCTTTTCATCAGATCAAATTTCCCTGTATTGTTTTTAGTAAAGTGCAAAAGACTGATAATGAGACTTTTTCTTTTACATCAATAACTCATTCTGCTTATTTTAATAACTCTGTAAATAAACTTAGGTCAAAATTCTCAACCTGTACATTTTAATAATCTGATAATCGGAATTTCATTTGTGAATTAAAAGATATTATTATAATTATGGCAGTTTTCCCCATTAGTTTTGGACTTTTTCTTTTACAGTGGTTCTCCCTCTTGTCCATTCTGGCCCCCACAAGTACTACCTGATCATGGAGGGAAGAACATGGAGTGATGCTCAGACATACTGCAGAATCAACCACACAGACTTGGTAAGCGTTACCAATAATGTGATCATGGCCCAGCTTGAGACTGAAGCGCAGAAGCAGCAGCTCAGTTCCAGTGCTTGGGTTGGACTTTATCTTGATATAAACAGCTGGCATTGGTCTCTGGGACATGAGCCACTGGGAACCATGACACTGTGGAACACGGATAATCCAGAACCTGACAATTATGACGGACATGAAGAATGCGGTGTGATTGAGCCAGATGGTTGGTGGGATGGGCGATGTTCCGAAAAATGTGGTTTTGTTTGCTTTGATGGTGAGTATATTGTTAAAATTGATATTTTATCTTGTACCTTACCCTCAAAGTTTGAAGTTTGAAGTTAAATAAAATGTGTGGGACAAAAAACCTGAATCAACACTTAGAATTTTATTTCAAGGAAGAGTTACCCACTTGAAAATTAAAAACACATTTAAGATTTTGAATTTTTTAAATCTGTACTTATTTTAAAGAAGGAGGCTCCTATGTGTAAGGACAACAGAGGAGAACAAAATCTCCATGATTCACCATGAATTCCACCAGCCTCCACTTTCCATATGAAATATTTAGAAAATTTGCTTGATGAAAACATTAGTTTCACCTACTATATAAATGAAGTTTGATGTTATTAACGTAAAAGACATAGTTAACTTTTCATTCATTCATTCATTATCTCCCGCTTATCCTCTATTAGGGTCGTGGTGGGGTTCCCCATGCCCATCCAGGGGAGAAAGTCTCGGGCGCTGGGCAGATAGACCCAGGACAGGGCGCCAATCCATCGCTGGGCACACACTCACTCACACAAACACACTCTAAACGGGGCAATTTTTTGAGATTTCAATTAACTTGATCCATGTTTTTGGACTGTGGGAGGAAACCGGAGAACCCGGAGGAAACCCACGCAGACACGGGGAGAACATGGAAACTCCACCCAGATGGGGATTCGAACCGGGAATCCCTAGCGCTGAGAGGCGAACATGCTAACCACTAAGCCACCGTGCCGCCCCATAGTTAACTTTATTGTTAAAATTTCAGTATGTACAGAACAGAAATTACATTATTTAAATGTGTTATATTTATTGTTGCACTAGTTTGTCTAAAAATAAATACTAAATACACACCATGCTTAAAATAAAATGTTACTAGTAATTCAAGTAGAAGTAAGGTGACATATGGAGTAGGTTGAGATCAGTGATGTGACTGTGGTTAGTGCAATATAACATACTCAATACCAAGGCATTGTGTGTTAGGGGGTAGGTGAGGGCAACCTCAGTATGCTGGTTCTATCCCGGAGACACTGCAGTCTCCACTCTGATGAGTGAGGGCTAAGCAGAGGGCTTGATGAGGGAGAGGGATACTGTGAAGGTCTAACCCTCCAAATCCTGTACAGTTACATACTAATAAAAACATGTACACTAATATACACACATACACATTCTATATATGAATATTAAATAAGTGCTACCAATAACTGATACATTTGTTGTTTTCAGAACATATTTACTACAAATAAACTATAAGCAGATTTGAGGATGAGATTGAAAATTCCCAAAAATAAATAAACCCTGTATTTACAAATTATTATCATTCATTATCTCCCGCTTATCCTCTATTAGGGTCGCGGTGGGGTTCCCCATGCCCATCCAGGGGAGAACGTCTCGGGCGCTGGGCAGATAGACCCAGGACAGGGCGCCAATCCATCGCTGGACACACACTCACTCACACAGACACACTCTATATGGGGCAATTTTGAGAATTCAATTAACTTGATCCATGTTTTTGGACTGTGGGAGGAAACCGGAGAACCCAGAGGAAACCCACGCAGACACGGGGAGAACATGGAAACTCCACCCAGATGGGGATTCGAACCGGGAATCCCTAGCGCTGAGAGGCGAACGTGCTAACCACTAAGCCACCGTGCCGCCATTTTTATATTATTTTTTTTATTATTTGCATTATTTGCATAGTTGGTCCGCCACATTTAGCCCAAGGGGGAAGGGGTCTGTTTCTTATTAAAGCTCTGATTAAAGCTCCATGTCAAGGCTTTCAAAAACCCTTCATATTGGACTTTCTGTAGCTCATTAGAACTCATGGTGCGGTATGAATCACAAACATTACAGATCATCATCACTGGAAGAGAAATCATTCACTATTTAACTTGGTTTCATTGCGTTTGTTTTATAACTTGCATTTTTTAAAACCTTTTTCTGACAGGTGTTTTTTTTTAAATATAGATTTTAAACAGAAAATGCTTCATGATGGAAACATCTCAGTGTTCGGAAAGTGCACAACCTACAATAATGTTCTAATATACCATTTTATACAGTTATTTTATTATATACAATGTGGGGTTGTTAGATTATATACATGTTGGAGTTAATATATGCAGTGTGAGGTTATTAGATTATATACATTGTGGAGTTATTATATACAGCGTGCGGTTATTATATACAGTGTAGGGTTATTATATTATATATAGTGTGGAGTTATTAGATTATATATCGTGAGGGATTATTATTTACAGTGTGGTGTTATTATATTATATACATTGTGGGGTTATAATATTATATAAAGTGTGGGGTTATTCTATTATATTCATTGTGATGTTATTTACTAAGTCATGTATTATTATTATTTTTTACAGTTTGTACTTTAACAGTTTTTATGTCTTATAAACATTCTCAGCCAGGTTGAGTGGTAATAACAGCTACATTTACTACCCTAATTTACTGTCGTGGTACGGAGCTCAGGCGTTCTGCAGAAGGAATCACACAGATTTGGCCAGTTCAAGAAATGAAACAGAAAATGCCATGATACTGTCACAGATCCCCGTGAATACCTCCGGGACTACTTTCGGCCTGGTTAGAGACGCCTGGAAGTGGTTAGATCAGACCAACGTGACCAAGCTCAACTGGGCGGAAGAACAACCTGATAATTACAACTCAAATGAGAATTGTGGTCAGCTGAATGACGGTCAGTTTGAGGACGCTGAGTGTTCATTTGTTCAACCTTTCTTCTGTTACGGAGGTGAGCTGCAGTCACTTTTATATATATTCATAATCACATTTGTTGTAAAGCGTCCGTTGTTGAAATGTTGTTATCTATACAGAAATTACTGGACAGAAACAATTTGTGAGGATAAAGCTACAGTCTAATCAGGACCTGACCAACCCCATCATACTGGACGCCATTTTGGAGAAGGTTGGTTTTATTCTGCATAATGTTTCAGGTTTTGTTTAATACCACAGTGATGTAATGTGGCATTAGGTATCCAGTGTGCTATCTGTCAATCTGTCAGTTGTACAGGTAATTCATCCAAGATCAGCCAAGCACAGTATCCAAAAGCACATCACATGGATTATTTAAGTGTTTTTACTTTGCCTGTTGTAAGACCATACATGGCAAGACCATGTTTTTCAGCATTAAATACTCTTGCTGGTTGTTTAAGTATGGTCATTCCACACCGCACACGCAGCAAGATCGTGACAACTATGTGCTGGCTCAAACCTCTGTTCTTATTCCAGAGTATGATATACATTTTTTAGATGATCAAAATGACTTAAAAGAATTCCAACTTAATGGTTGTGGTCAGAGCCACTAAGCTACCTCCCCCAGTGTTAACATTCAATGATCTTTAAAAACTAAACTATACTTTAGCACGTTCTCATTACAGCACGTTTTGCATCCTACCCCTTCAGAACCGGCACGGTCTGTGATCACATGCAGCATAAGCAGCGAGAAGTTCTGCAGACTCACCATCAAACTGCTAGAATAGCACTCAATGACTTAAATGTGTTCGGCACTGATTCACTAGTTTGTGTTTTCTTTACAACCAAGTGGTTTATCAACTTATGAATCAAGTACCTAAAGAAGTATTGATTCTAGAACCGTTTAAAATGTATTAGTGATGGGATAAGTGTACATCTGTATTTGCTAATGTCTTAAATGCTGGCACATCTTGCAATTGCAAAAATAAAATCACTTTTCTACAGTCAGTAAAATCCTGATTTAAAATCTCCATGTCTGTCTCAAAGTGTGTATCACTGTGTTCTGTCCTGATAAGATCAGTTCTGATTTTAGCACCAGTTTCATATTAATCTGTAAATAAATACCTATTTACATTTCCTCAGATAAAACTGAAACTGAAGGAGCATGGGGCTGGAGTTATCACTGTGAGGTTTACAAAGCAACCCGAAAAGATCTGCTGTGAACTTCCACATGTGCAGATACCATGTAGTTCCACTTTGTAGTTCTACAGTTTCATTCTGTAGTCCATCTGTTTCTCTACATTCTCTGTTAGTCTCATTTACTCTGTTCTCTGATGATCAGGACCTTCACAGAACAGCTATTATTAGGGTGGAGGATGATCCTCAGTACTGGTGGTGCAGGTGTGTCAGTGTGTGGTGCCAGTGGATAAGACACAGCAGTGCTGCTGGAGTTTAATCCACGACTGCACACTGTCCCTCCACCATCATCCTGCCCTAATCGTCCTGTCATCACTGATGAAGGATTAGAGGACAAATAACACACTGTCTATACATTTTGTCCAATAAAGTAAAATTGCTACTGTGTGATGAATCTTTGTATATCCTTTGTTTATGATTAATACCTTGTAACTTAGAATAAATCAGCTAATTCGTTATTTAAAAATCTATTTTTACTTTGTCTTTTTCTGTTTTCATTTTAGTTTTCATTTTTCATTTTAAATATAATATTTTAAATCTTGTCTTTAATTTAAATAAAACTGAATTAAGGTATAACCTTAACGTTAACATACACATTAATATATATATATTCATTCATTCATTATCTTCCGCTTATCCTCTATTAGGGTCGCGGTGGGGTTCCCCATGCCCATCCAGGGGAGAACATCTCGGGCGCTGGGCAGATAGACCCAGGACAGGGCGCCAATCCATCGCTGGGCACACACTCACTCACACAGACACACTCTAAACGGGGCAATTTTGAGAACTCAATTAACTTGATCCATGTTTTTGGACTGTGGGAGAAAACCGGAGAACCCGGAGGAAACCCACGCAGACACGGGGAGAACATGGAAACTCCACCCAGATGGGGATTCGAACCGGGAATCCCTAGCGCTGAGAGGCGAACGTGCTAACCACTAAGCCACCGTGCCGCCAATATATATATAAATTATTTAATTTATTGTGACATGTTTAAGAATGTACTGTTATTGTATTGCTACAAAAAATAAAGATTTTAACATGCTCCTAAAATACACACTGATTTGTTTTTGACCCACACCGTGTATTACTAGGTTGTATAATTCAGAAACATAAAAAAAAAACACATTTCTTTGTTTTAAACAAACTATTTATTGTTGATCTGTAAATAAACATTTTGTTGAACTTTTTTATTAGGAGGTGCATCAGTAATTCTGCACTGCCTGAATGAAGGTCACACTGATATTCTACCTTATTTAACAGGTTTTACCTTATTTACCTTATTTACCTTATTTGAAATTCATTTCAAAAGTGAACAAAACATCATTTTAACTCAAACTTTTACATTTAATATATTTTATTGTATATAATTAAAAGGGCAACTTAAACTTCCCAGCAGAACTAATTTCACATGACATAGAGAAATGTTACCAGATTCAAATGCAATTACACAATCAGGACTCAACACCTGATTCAAAACTCTGCAGCCTGACTTGTGTTCAACCACCCAAGTGAACTCATGTGCCTCCACCTCTCCTCTATCTCCATTGGCTCCCTGTAGCTGCTGCATTCAGTACAAAACACTGACTCTGATCAATAGAACAATCTCTGGATCTGCCCCCTCTCACTTCACTCTATATTTCCACAATACACTCCGACACTCAATTCACTCTAGTAATGAATGTCACCTGGTGATTCAACCTCACCATGGTTCTAACTCTGTATCTTTCACTACTGATTAATTGTGGAACCATCTTCCCAAAACACATCTCTAACACAAACACCACATTAATGAAAAGAAACAACACTGATGCACTAAAACTCACTTCTAAACAAGAGAAACCTTTATTCTGGGGGGGGAGGGCACCTCAAGCAGGTGGTTGATCATAGGGTCCAATGTCTAGGGTCCTGTCTGTGGTACACATTAAGATAATCCTTTATAAGATAAAGTAATCCTTTATTGGTCCCGCCATAGGGGATATTTATTGTACCCAACCTGTTACACTCATGTAGCCACACATAAAAACTTACTAACAATAACCTCATAAAACTGCATAATCATTTAAGAAAATAGCAATCAAAAAAATCCTGATCCTCCTTCTGTCCTTAAGAATTATTTAATAAGTTAAATTAAGAAATCATTTTTTATTGTCATTTTTGTAATAAGATTCAATAGGCTGAAAATGTGTTCTCATGAAATGTACTCTCCAATCAAAGGGCATGAATACACTGATGTAACAAGCCCACTAGAAGGCTCTATAAAGTCAACACAAAATCTGATTGGTTGAAGCAACAGGTTGATCTACACTTATTTAATTCTACTGGGCCACAAAATCCATTCTGAAGGTGTAGGCAGAAATATTTAAAACCTGGCAACCAAATGATCAATGGTCAATGCCATAATGCCAAGGCCTATTTTTTTTGTTCTAGTCAAGGGCTTAAACTTCAGGCTGAAAAAATGTCTGTTTAAAGGGTTAAATGATTTTCTGTAGGATACGAATGTCACAGTTGATGTCACAGTAAACTGTAATGATAAAACAGTATACTTGATTCCATCAACTGATTTTAGTGATGGCGGCACGGTGGCTTAGTGGTTAGCACGTTCGCCTCTTAGCACCCGGTTCGAATCCCCATCTGGGTGGAATTTCCATGTTCTCCCCGTGTCTGCGTGGATTTTCTCCGGGTTCTCCGGTTTATTCTCACAGTCCAAAAACATGGAACAAGTCAATTGAGTTCTCCAAATTGCCCCATATAAAGTGTGTATGCATGTGTGTCTGTGTAAGTGTGTGCCCAGCGATAGATTGGCGCCCTGTCCTAGGTGTAGCTACCCAGCGCCCGAAACGTTCTCCCCTGGATGGGCATGGGGAACCCAACCGCGACCCTAATAGAGGATAAAGCGGAAGGTAATGAATGAATGAATGAATGATTTTAGTGATGCTGTAGGACGTACATGTCTACTCCCTCAGTAAACACATCAGGCCTTTAGATACTGCAGCTCGTTTTTAAAGAAATCATTAAAGGACTAGGTTTTTGTCACCTGTCACGAAATAATATTCATTCATTCATTATCTCCCGCTTATCCTCTATTAGGGTCGCGGTGGGGTTCCCCATGCCCATTCAGGGGAGAACGTCTTGGGCGCTGGGCAGATACACCCAGGACAGGGCGCCAATCCATTGCTTGTACACTCACTCACACAGACACACTCTATATAGGGCAATTTTGAGAATTTAATTGACTTGATCCATGTTTTTGGACTGTGGGAGGAAACCAGAGAATCCGGAGGAAACCCACGCAGACAGGGGGAGAACATGGAAACTCCACCCAGATGGGAATTCGAACCGGGAATCCCTAGCGCTGAGAGGTAAACGTGCTAACCACTAAGCCACTGTGCCGCACGAAATAATATATATAATAATAATGATAAAACATTATATAATACATTATTGTTATATTAGGGCGGCATGGTGGCTTAGTGGTTAGCACGTTAGCGCTAGGGATTCCCGGTTCGAATCCCCATTTGGGTGGAGTTTCCATGTTCTCCCTGTGTCCACGTGGGTTTCCTCCGTATTCTCTGGTTTCCTCCCACAGTCCAAAAACATGGATCAAGTTAATTGAGTTCTCTAAATTGCCCCATGTAGAGTGTGTTTGTGTGCGTGTCTGTGTGAGTGAGTGTGTGCCCAGCGATAGATTGGCGCCCTGTCCTGGGTGTATCTGCCCAGTGCCCGAAACGTTCTCCCCTGGATGGGCATGGGAAACCCCCCCGTAACCCTAATAGGATAAAGCAGAGGATAATGAATGAATTATAGTTATATTTTAACTTTATTTAATTCTTTGTATTATATAGCTATATATACAGTATATCATATATGTACTGTATATATTCAAATTCAACATTGGTTTTAAGTCTTGTTTATTTAGTTGTGCGGGGGTTTGGGTGTTTACTTTGAAATTTAATGTCAAATCCTTTAAAAATCATAAATACTTTAAATATTTTTTTATTTTGTACAACACTTACATTGCAACTGAGAAAATATTTAAAACCCCATTAAGACTTTAATTCACATCCTGTTCTCACTTTAAGTTAATTTCCCTGTACTTTGTTTGGCACTCGCTGGTTTAGTGATCAGAACAAAATGGTTTTAAAATTCATTCATTCATTCATTATCTCCCGCTTTATCCTCTATTAGGGTCGCGGTGGGGTTCCCCATGCCCATCCAGGGGAGAACATCTCAGGCGCTGGGCAGATAGACCCAGAACAGGGCGCCAATCCATCGCTGGGCACACACTCACTCACACAGACACACTCTAAACGGGGCAATTTTGAGAATTCAATTAACTTGATCCATGTTTTTGGACTGTGGGAGGAAACCGGAGAACCCGGAGGAAACCCACGCAGACACGGGGAGAACATGGAAACTCCACCCAGATGGGGATTCGAACCGGGAATCCCTAGCGCTGAGAGGCGAACGTGCTAA
>JAFMOD010001303.1:121422-158316 GCA_019802435.1 Corydoras maculifer | reverse complement strand
GGCGCCAATCCATCGCTGGGCACACACTCACTCACACAGACACACTCTAAACGGGGCAATTTTGAGAATTCAATTAACTTGATCCATGTTTTTGGACTGTGGGAGGAAACCGGAGAACCCGGAGGAAACCCACGCAGACACGGGGAGAACATGGAAACTCCACCCAGATGGGGATTCGAACCGGGAATCCCTAGCGCTGAGAGGCGAACGTGCTAACCACTAAGCCACCGTGCCGCCTGGTTTTAAAATGCTGATTTAAAATGAGAAGCATTTAGTTTCACAGAGACTAGTAAACAACAAAAAGAGCTAGAGTGTTTAATCTTACAATACTTTAAACTTACAATACTTTCCCCCACGGCTCAATAAATATATCATATTTTAACCTAAACTTGTGGAATGATTTGGTATTTGTTCAATTTGAGTAAGATATTATTATAATAGTTCTTGTGATTGACACTATTTTTTTAAAGTTGTATATATTCCCTGCCTGTTTTAAATTCCTGCTTGTTTTAACAAAGTGCAAAACAGTGACGTGACAAAGTGACAACGACGTAAAGCTAAAACATGAAATAAACACAATAGGCAGATTATACAATTTAACGGACAGGACAGTGTAGTGACGACATATCTGAATAAATTGAAGAGATCACATATAGCAGCAGTTATTGAGGTAGAGAATGAACAGTTTTTATTAATATACAGTATTCAACAGCACCATTTCTGGTAGCAATAGAGGCAGTTCAGATATTGTGTTGTGTGTGTCTGTGTACGTGAGGTACATTATTTAATTTTAGGTTATTTAGTGTGTGTGTGTGTTTGTGTACGTGTGTCTTCTGCCAGATGGCATTAGTCTATGTAAAAGTCTATGTAAGGGTGTGGTCATCCACAATGCTGGTGGCGTTATGGGTGTTTATTCGAATTTGTCGATACTACACTGTATTATTATTGTATGTTTTATGTTTATGTTGCACAATCGTTGTCAGTTTAACTCACGTCACTGTTTTGCAATGTGTGTGTTTGTGTATGTGTATCTTCTGCCAGATGGCATTAGTCTATGTGCAAATAGGTGTGGTCATCAACAATGCTGATGGCTTTGCGGGTGTTGTAGATGAACGTTATGGAGGGAAGAGTAACCCTACTGATCTCAGCTGTCCTCACTATCCACTGTAGGGTCATGCGATCTTAGATGTTGCAGTTCCCAAACCAGGCAGAGACGCAGATGCTCAGAATGCTGTCTACAGTCCCTCTGTAGAACATGCTGAGGACGTTGGGTAGTAGATGTGTATTCCTTAGCCTCCACAGGAATTAGAGGCACTGCTAGGCTTTCTTGGCTATGGCGCTGTTGAGGGATCAGGTGAGGTTCTCTGCAATTTGGACACCAAGGTGCACCATTTTTCAGATACAACATTACAAAAGGGGAAAAATTGCCCATGATCTGCAGAAACAAGGACACACAGCAGATGTGTCGGCCAGCACGTGTGTTTTGATAAATGTAAAATAACGTTTATGTAAATCCTGTTCCTGAGCCTGGAAATTTCTGTCTCTGGTCCTCATTCACGCCCACTCTTATAGCCACGCATAAAAATCAACAATAACATCATAAAACTGCAATAATATTTATGAAAATAACACTCCTTAATAACACCTTAAATCTTGATTACATCCTGTGCTCAGACTGATAATAAGGCCCAGGCAGAATTATTGTAATTAGGCTGGCAACAAATGATGCTGAAATGTGATTGGTTAAATGCTTTAATAAGAAAATACAGGTCTGGAAGCATCTGGGAAGAACTTGATGACCCTGACAGCCTGACACTGGCAAAAAGTAACGATAGAATAAACTGTTCATACAATAAACCTCTGTATCGTAACAGTATTTATGATTTTATTCAGTACTACACTAACGCCACACTAAGAAAATATATATCTACCCACAAAATCTTTATTTCATGATCGTGTTTCCACTCCTCAGTCATTTTCCTATGGTTTGTTTGACGCTCTGGATTAGTCGTTAGGTCAAAATGGGTTTAATATGCTGATTTAAAATGAAAAACAT
The DNA here is from genome assembly GCA_019802435.1 of Corydoras maculifer. Lineage (NCBI taxonomy): Eukaryota > Metazoa > Chordata > Actinopteri > Siluriformes > Callichthyidae > Corydoras > Corydoras maculifer. The sequence continues at coordinate 156,260 of JAFMOD010001303.1, read as the reverse complement.
TCAGTCAAACAGAGGTGAGGGAACTACTCAGACTACCTGACTCTGAAAGGTTTGAATAAAGACACCAAAGTTCAGGTGAATATTACATTCTCATTTATAGCTTTATAATAATTTTACTGTTTTATATAAATATATTAGAATGTTTACATTTATATTTTATAGGGTTGTTCTCTGTTAGCAGTCGCTCGTCTTCCCCAGGAGATCGGCTACACGGGAGGAAATGCGTACGCCGCTAGCGCCTGGTGAGCGTTTCCCGGGAACGGCTACGCGGAGAAGAATGCGTACACCGGTCCGTCGGAAAAGATGCTCCCACGAATACAACCTGCGCGGGAATATTGCGCAGCGCCGTACCCCAACGGTCGCGCAAAAGGGGGAAGCGACCATGAAGGAGAGAAAAAAATAATAAAAAAAAGTTCTCGCGGAGAAAGGGGGGAGGGGTCCCTCTGGAGATGAGGCGTGTTGGATGCCCCCTGCTGACGAAGCGTGGAGCAAGCCATCTAGCTGCGGGGCGCGGATCACGAGGCTGCGAGGCGGGGAGAGTGCCCCTGGTGCTCGGAGTCGGCGGCGGGAGGACCTTGGTGCTCGAAGTCGGCGATGGGCGGCCCCTGGTGCTCGGGATCGGCGGCGGACGGCCTCTGACGCTCAGGATTGGCGACGGGGGGCCCCCGGTGCCCGGGCTAGGCAGCGGGAGGTCCCTGGTGCTCGGACTCGGCAGTGGGCGGTCCCTGGTACTCCGGTTTGACGAAGGGCGACCCCTGGTGCTCAGAACACTCCAGAGCTTTGGCACGTCTTTCTGTTAGCAGTCGCTCGTCTTCCCCGGGAGATCGGCTACGCGGGAGGAAATGCGTACGCCGCTTGCGCCTGGTGAGCGTTTTCCGGGAACGGCTACGCGGAGAAGAATGCGTACCCCGGTCCGTCGAAAAAGACGCTCCCACGAATAAAACCTGCGTGGGAATATTGCGCAGCGCAGTACCGTGGTTGAGCGCGGAAGGAGAGTTCAGAGACACCGGGATAAAAAACAAAACAGGTTTTATTATTAAAATGGTGTAGGGACACCAACAGAAAGTGGGGAACGAAACAAACTAACTAACACCGGGATAAACCACAAACAAAGACGTGCACGGGGAAAATGGAAGACGGAAACTAAATACAAAAAACACCCAGTCACGTGCACAAAATAAACCAATCACCCAACGGAGACAATGAGTATCTTAAATGAGGGACAGGTGCCCCAGGCCCCCTGTGACATTCTCATAATGTATACAGTTTTAAATTTGATGTTATTGATGATATATATTTATTGATTTATTATTTATTTTGTTCATTTGATTAAATATTTTGTCTTTTAAAATTTTGAAATATACAACCATATACTGTTTCAGTTAGTTGTTTGGACACGCCCTCTTTTTGCTCCAACGTCTATTTCCTCCACTTACCATATACAGTGGATGGACTTTGTAGTTTTATAATTCCAGACTGTAGTCCATCTGTGGTCTTTGTGTTTGGTTCTCTGTTCTCTATTGGTCAGGACCATCACAAAACAGGTATTATTTAGGTGGTGGATTGTTTATTGTCAGTTCTGCAGTGACAGCAGTGACAGCTGATATCACAGGGGGTTTCTCTCCCCTCCATCAAAACCACCAGCATTGTGAATGACCACACCTATTCTTACATAGACTAATGCCATCTGGCAGAAGATACACATACACAAACACACAGTGCAAAACAGTGACATGAAATAAAGTGACGACTGTGAAACATAAACCTAAAACATACAAAGAACACAACAGACATTATACAATTTAACAGACAGTGCAGTTTAGTGTTGACATATCTGAATGAATTGCAGAGATGACATTTATCAGCAGTTATTGAGGTAGAGAGTGAACAGTATTTGTTAGTATACAGCAGGTGTGCCCAATACATCGATCGCGCAGGGGTGTCATGTATATCATGATGGAGGTTTGAAAAAAAAGCGCTTTTATCACGTATCAGTGCTCTTTTACAGCACAGTATTCAAAGCACTTATACACACGCACGCACACATTTTAACACACACAATGTGAGTCATTCTGAATCTGAATCTCTATCCCTGTGCAAGCGAGCAGTCTGCCCCCCCACCAATTTTTTATTTGACTAATGAGTAAAGGATTTCGCTCCAAAAGAACGAAGATGTAGCACTTTCATTTAGTGTGAGAGGATGAATAATTGTTTAAATATCAAACTGAAAATGCATTTGCTTTTATTAATGTTCATGTTCTGTTTTGGGAAATGCAGGTTACAGTGATTATTTTACATTTGTGCTGTATACTGTGTGTTTCGTCGTTTGGGTATACCAAAACCAAGTTTTCTTCATGCTATTTGCTGGAATGTGTTTAATAAAAGAGCAATACTAACAGATTCGACAATACTAACATAATGTAAACAGGTTTCAACATAAAAGCCTAAAAAAGATTAACCTTGGTAGATCTTGATGACCTGTCCAATGGAAAAGTAGATCTCGCTCTAAAAAAGTTTGGGCACCCCTGATATACAGTAATTAACAGTAACATTTCTGGTAGCAATAGAGGCAGTTCAGATCCTTTGTTGTGTGTGTGTGTGTGAGGTACATTATTTCATTTTAGGTTATTTAGTGTGTGTGTTTGTGTATATGTATCTTCTGCCAGATGGCATTATTCTATGTAAGAATGGGTGTGGTCATGTAGATGACCGTGATGGAGGGGAGAGAAACCCCTGTGATCTTTTAAGCTGTCCACACTATCCACTGTAGGGTCGTGTGATCTTAGATGTTGCAGTTCCCAAACCAAGCAGAAACGCAGATGCTCAGAATGCTGTCTACAGTCCCTCTGTAGAACATGCTGAGGACGTTGGGTGGTAGATGTGTATTCCTTAGCCTCCACAGGAATTAGAGGCACTGCTGGGCTTTCTTGGCAATGGAGCTGGTGTTGAGGGATCAGTTGAGGTTCTCTGCAATTTGGACATCAAGGAATTTGGTGTTATTTACAATGAAAGTGTGCACCCTTTTTTAAGCCTCAACATCACATTCGGCAAGGGGAAAAATGGACCATGAGCTGCAGAAACGAGAGCACACGGGAGATGAGTCAGCCAGCACGTGTGTTTTAATAAATGTAAAATAACATTTACATAAATCCTGTTCCTGATCCTGGCTCTGGTCCTTTTTGTACACACTCATATTGCCACACATAAAAGATCAACAATAACCTCATAAAACTGCAATAATATTAATAATAATGAACACTCACCATAAATATTGATTACATCCCGTGCTCAGACCGATTATTGAAGGCCTACGCAGAATTACTGTAATTAACCTGGCAACAAATGATGCTGAAATGGGATTGGTTAAATGCTTTAATAAGAAAATACAGGTCTGGAAGCGTCTGGGAAGAACTTGATGACCCTGAGGGCCTGACACTGCCAAAAAGTAATAATAGAATAAACTGGTAGTGTAAATAAACCTTTGTATAGTAACACTATTCATTATTTTATTCAGTACTACACTAACACCGCACTGAGAAAATATATATCTACCCACAAAATCTTTATTTCATGATTGTGTTTCCACACCTCAGTGATTTTCCTATGGTTTGTTTGATGCTCTGGATTAGTCATTAGGTCAAAATGAGTTTAATAAGCTGATTTAAAATGAAAAACATTCAGTCGAACAGAGGTGAGTGAACTACTCAGACTACCTGACGCGGAAAGATTTTAATAAAGACACCAAAGTTCAGGTGAATATTACATTCTCATTCATAGCTTTATAATTCAATTTAAACATTCTTACTGTTTTATGTAAATATATATGAATGTTTACATTTATATTTTAAAGGGTTGTTCTCATAATGTATACAGCTTTAAATGTGATGTTTTCATGATAAATAGTTATGGATTTATAATTTCTTTTGTTCATTTGATTAAATAATTTGTCTTTTAAAATTATGAAATATACAACCATATACTGTTTCAGTTAATAGTTTTTTCCTCCATCGTCTATTTCCTCCACTTACCATATTCAGTAGATGGACTTTATAGTTTTATAATTTATCTGTATTCTTTGTGTTTGTTAGTCCCCTGTTGGTTCTCGGTTCTCTATTGGTTTTCTATTTAACAGGACCATCACAGAACAGGTATCATTTGGGTGGTGGATTGTTTAATGTCAGTTCAGCAGTGACACTGATGTTTTGAGGGGGGGGGGGGGGGGGGGGGGGGGGGGGGGGGGGGGGGGGGGGGGGGGGGGGGGGGGGGGGGGGGGGGGGGGGGGGGGGGGGGGGGGGGGGGGGGGGGGATATATATATATATATATATATATATATATATATATATATATATATACTTCTATAATTACTTTCATTATAGAAGTCTTTACAGTAAGTGGAACTGAGAACATGGAGAAAGTGTAGCAGAAAGGTGTGTACAAACTTTTAACTGGTACCCAACAATTTTCATGATAAAATGTGCATTTTCATCACACACATTTATATAAATATAACTTTTTTTAGAGTTGCTCAGTATCGTGAGAATGAAGCTCCTCATCCTTCTCTCACTCACAGGTCAAAAGACTTCAGTGAAGTCATTAAATTATTAAACAAACACTTTACAAATTTTGCAGTGAACATCCTGCATGTCTGAACAAAATGTAAATGTGATGATGTAACTCATCTAGTGAGTTATTTTAATGAAATCCGAAAGGGGACTCTCTTTTCATCAGATCAAATTTCCCTGTATTGTTTTTAATAAAGTCTAAAAGACTGATAATGAGACTTTTTCATTTACATTAATAACTCATCCTGCTCAGTTTAATAACTCTGTTAACGTACTTACGTCAAACTAATCAACCTGTACATTTTAATAATCTGATAATCAGGTGATCAGAATTTTATTTGTGAATTAAAAGCCATTTTAACTTTCATGGCACTTTTCCTCATTACTTTTGGACTTTTTCTTTTACAGGAGTTATCCCTCTTGTCCTTTCTGGCCCTCACAAGTACTATATGATCATGGAGTGGAGAACATGGAGTGATGTTCAGATGTACTTCAGTGTCAACCACACAGACTTGGTAAGCGTTACCAATGATGTGACCATGGCCCAGCTTGAGACTGAAGCGCAGAAGCAGCAGCTCAGTTCCAGTGCTTGGGTTGGACTTTATCTTGATATAAACAGCTGGCATTGGTCTCTGGGACTTGGAAATTGAAATACTTACTTATTAAAAAAAAAGTTTAAATAAATTGCAATAAACTGCACCTTAAATACACAAAAATGTTTATTTAGGTCATAATTACCAGCCCCCACTTTGAAGATAAAATATTTTTTTTAATTACTCGATAAAGACTGCAGTCTACTCTCTAATGATGAGCGAGCAGAGGGCTTCACGAGAGAGGCGGGTACTGTAAAGGTCTAACCCAAACCTTGTACAGTTACATACTAAAAAAAAAACATGTATACTAATACACACACATGAGATTGAAAATGACAATTATTTATTATAAAACCCTGTGTTGGCGCCCTGTCCTGGGTCTATCTGCCTAGCGCCCGAGACGTTCTCCCCTGGATGGGCATGGGGAACCCCACCACGACCCTAATAGAGGATAAGCGGGAGATAATGAATGAATGAATGAATGAAAACCCTATGTGCAGCACGGTGGCTTAGTGGTTAGCACGTTCGCCTCTCAGCTCTAGGGATTCCCGGTTCGAATCCCCATCTGGGTGGAGTTTCCATGTTCTCCCTGTGTCTGCGTGGGTTTCCTCTGGGTTCTCCGGTTTCCTCCCACAGTCCAAAAACATGGATCAAGTCAATTGAGTTCTCCAGATTGCCCCATATAGAGTGTGTCTTTGTGCGTGTCTGTGTGAGTGAGTGTGTGCCCAGCGAAAGATTGGTGCCCTGTCCTGTGTATATCTGCCCAGCGCCCTGTATATATACACGTGTGTGTGTATACAATTAAACAGAATAAACATTTCTTTAATTCCTCCAAAAAGTACATGTATATATAATTTGTATATCTTATTTAAATGTACCTTTATCTAACTAAGAAAACATAGTAAGCGTTGAGTTTACTATGTTTAGCATGTCATACTATTTCACAGTGCTTCTCAAATTGAAACACCCAACTATGTACAATTAAACTGAACAAACAGTTCTTTAATGTGCTTTCCTGTAGTTTCTCATGCCGCTGATGTTCTGACCTGATTTGCATTGTTTGTCTTGGTGGGCGCGACCTTGGTGGGCCCACCTCTCCCCCTAAAACAGACAACAAAGCCGTCCAATGGCAGATTATAAAACACTCATTTCAAAACTGGAGCCTGACTTTCAATAACAATGGACAACGTCTCAATTTACAGGACGCCTGAAAAGTAACGAAACTACTGTTCCGCACAAAGCGGCACATCTGGCACCCTAGCAGAGAAATTTATGGTTTCTATTGTGATTTTTAATTATTTAAAGTTATTAAATGCAGTAAGAACATCAACAGTGCAGCAGTCTTTAAATGGAATTCAGCGTTTCTGTTTCACTGCAGTTTCTAATAGAAAACCGTGCCCTATCTGACTAAAGTGGAATGATCTTTTGTATTGAACATGAAAAAAAATCTATCTGACCTCAAAAAATACGCAATAAATATATTTTTATGATGTAATATGAGAATATGTAATGATGTAATATGAGGAAAAAGTTACTAATATATAATTCTAATAATATATAGCATACTTATTGGTAATGATACGAAACAACATTAATGTTTCATGTTTTAATACATTTAAAACTCACTTCTCGATCGTGGTGGTGGGGGGAGCTTGGGTGAGAGACGCGCTTTCTGAATCAGCTCCACTGTCTTTATAAACAGAGTTCTGATTACGATAACAATTCATCTTATACATTATAACACTGTTTACTAAACGATAATTATTTTAGCTTGAGTAACGCTAAGCTGGGAGTATTTATTAATCCTAAACCATTTATTTACAGTTAGTTTCGCTTTTGATTTCACACCGATTTATTAAAGTCTATTCTTTGCGTCTGTAACGCTGATATCACTGTGGCACAGGCACACACACACTTTTGTTGTTGCACAGTCGCGTGACACAGCGGCCACGTGGGCTCAGCCTGACCCGCCCAAGTCGACACGTCACAGTACGAAGAGAGAGACTCAGAGTGGGAGATGAAAAAAATATCTGAAAGAGAAGCGCTGTTTGTCTGTATTTTACAAACAAAAATGCGACATCAGCAACCTGTTCAGTTTTCAAAAAATCTATTAGGTACACAGGAAACACCACAAACTTATTTATTCATTCATTCATTATCTCCCGCTTATCCTCTATTAGGGTTGCGGTGGGGTTCCCCATGCCCATCCAGGGGAGAACGTCTCGGGCGCTGGGCAGATAGACCCAGGACAGGGCGCCAATCCATCGCTGGGCACACACTCACTCACACAGACACACTATAAATGGGGCAATTTTGAGAATTCAATTAACTTGATCCATGTTTTTGGACTGTGGGAGGAAACCGGAGGAAACCCACGCAGACACGGGGAGAACATGGAAACTCCACCCAGATGGGGATTCGAACCGGGAATCCCTAGTGCTGAGAGGCGAATGTGCTAAACCACTAAGTCACCGTGCCGCCCACCACAAACTTATTTAAGCACATGAAAAACCACACAGCAGAAAACGCAGAGCTGCAGAAACAGCGAGAAGAGGAGAGACATCCTCCATTCTCTGGCCCCGAAAAACGTCAGACGTCACTGGCAGAAGCATTTCAGTCCAGCAGCAGATAATATCCAGGTAGATAAGAGTGGTAATCTTCAACAGCAGTTCATATTAACTTTCAAAGTAAATGTTACCCAAGTCATATGTTAACGGAGCTGACTCAAAAAAAAAAAAAAAAAATTATATACATATAATTTATATATATATATATATATATATATATATATATATTTGGCAAAATTCTATACTAGGTCTTTTGTATCAATGAAGCTTAAATATTAAAAAGTATTGGTATCGAATATCGCGATATTGGCCCTGTATTTACTTGGAATAGGATCGATACCAAAATTCTTGGTATCACACAGCTCTAGTGCGCGGTGCAGTGCGTATGGAAAGCCATGTGGGTCTGCTTTAACTGTGTCTTGATTAAAAACAAACAAAATATTTTTAAAAATTTTTTTACCATTGATGAGTTAATGTTTTCATTGATTCATGTGTTGTCATCCACGATGAACAATTGTGCAAAGTTTCAGCTTTATCGGATAACGGAAAAAGGGTGAAATAGCATTTGCAAACTTTTTACCAGACACACAGATAAAGCTAATACAGGGGTGATATATGAGATATTATTAATTGCTTGTCGGGAAAAGATTCATAATAAGGTTATTATAGACAAAATTTTATATGTTCAGTATATCAGATAAATATTCTTTTTACATTTCTTTTTAAATGTTAGAATGTGAAAAAAAAAGAAATATATATTTGATAAGTAATTGTTTTTATTCTTAACAAAATAATTTTTTTAATTGTAATAAAAATAAGAGGTAACAACATGATATGAAGAAATATAAGGTGTCATATGTGTATTATGGCCATTAGTAAACAAAAACTGTAGACTTTGTAGTTATTTTCATTAAAATCAGCCCCTAATGCATCAGTGTCACACTTCAGCGTCCCGTAGCAGGAGGAACGGAGGGAGGCGTGTTTACAATGGTAAACACAAAAGTTTATTTCCTCCAGGCGGGAATAAAGCAGAAACAGAAATATCAAAACAATGTCCCGTCTTTAGAAACTCCCGAGAGGCGGCGGGAAGCCGCGGCTCCCAACGGAACCAACGGGCGAGCGGCGAGAAGCGCAGGCGAGGCGGGCGTAGGCCGCGGAGTCTACGATGTCCTTTACGGAGGAGCGCGATCCTTAGAGAAGGCAGTGAGACAGTAGCAACATTGGTAGCGTCTCGCCAGGTGCGTAGAAACACGTACAGAGCGGCTGCAAGCAGCAGGAAGCGACTGCATGTACGAGCCGGGTGAAACCAAAAAACTCTGCGCCAATGGACCCGGAACGGCAGCTTAAGAGGACGCTGCCATCAACGGGGCACACCTGCAACTAATAATCTGGAAAGGGTGATCTGTGATTACCGGTATCAGTGACAGGTGTGGAAGTGGGCGTGTGAGGTGGGTGTGTGTGAAGGAGAGAGAAACCGCGGGGCGTGAACGGGAATGTGTAACAATCAGACAGTAAGAAATGATGTTATACAATGTGTTAAAAACCTGAAATTAAACATTACATTATGTAGACGTTATAAAAAAAAGCATGTATTTGTAGCTATAAATAATTTTCTAAAGATTGGTCAGATTTCTATTTATGTTTATAAATGCTGTTGATGGAAAATAAATTAAGTAATTAATAAGATTATTCAGATTTTATATTTATTGTTCTGTATGAAGGAACAGGTGTGGAACATATCGCTCTGAATCAGACATGGAGGAAACAACCATTTCAAAAGGTTTAAATATTCATAAATTCATATTGAATTATCGATTCAGATATTGTTAAGAATAAATGCTTGAAGAACATGGCTGGAGATGATATGAAAGTAGTTTATGATGCAGAAGTCACTGGGGAAACCAGACATAGCATGCAACAACAACAATAACGTAACAACTAGATCAATGCTCCAAACTCAGACACTAGAAAAGTCAGAGCTTATTAACACACAACAGGCAACAATGTAACAGGAAACACAGCTGAACCCAATTTACCTGTAATAAACACTAATTAATCAATTAACATGGTCCTACAGGGAAAAGAGTTTAGGAGCGGGTGATGAGGAATTTTGACAGATATATACAGTAGATTTTCAGTGGTTTTGAACATGCAGGTGACTAAGTAGTGGATTTAAAACAGCGCCTTTACAGAGCAAAAATAATAAATCACATTCGTTTTTATTACTTCACTGAACACTGAACTGAATCTGTTTGATTAAAACAACACTTTCAGTACTGCTTATTTAGGGTTTTAGACTAATGTTTGTAGACCAATGTAGAACAAATTATGTCATTCGGTTTATGCTTTTAAGCACTACCCTAGTAAAAGTCCAAAATCACTTAATATTTAAGGTTAATTATAAGAATGTGTAAGATTGAAAAAGGGTAGAAGAATCCAGATACATGGATGTGAATAACAATACAAAAATTCAATCTAACACTAAGAAATTATAAATACTGTAATGAACTATCATCAGAACCAGAAAATATACACTTAATGCTGAACTGGTTATTAAAAATTCACCTATAACACTCTTTTAAGAAGTAAGGACGCCCTCTGGTGTCAGCCATGCAGAACATCTCTGACACTAAAGCATAAACTAGTACTGTTTACTACATTTGAACAAATTCAAGAGGCCCAAAATCACACGAGTTATATTTTAAAGCATTAACATGTTAAATAATTCTTTATACACATCATAATTTTTACCAACAAATTATTTAAATAATACAACGCTATACACAATAGATGCATTATTGTAAATTAATAACAGGAAAGAGGTGACCTGATGCATAATAGAGTACAGTTACACCTCAATAATAAACAACCTTGAGTGTCTTATTGCTTTTAAAAAACACTTACAGACTACAATATTTTTAATAATTAAGGTTTGATTCATAAATCCATTATCGTTAGTAATCTGGTGTTCTGTGATGAAATTTTTTGAAGTGAACATTTATCACTGAGTAACAGGTTTCTGGTTTCTTTAACATTCAAAAAATGCCACCTAGTGGCCAAATTACAGAACACAATTTCAAAAAAATAAAAAAAAAACTTAGGAAATAATGTATTATATATCACAAATGATAGAAATGTGACGCGCTCAGAGGTGTGTATTATTGTCAGTAATGTCAAGGCTGGACAAACGGCACAACCAATCAGATTTAAGGAGCGGAACGACCTGTTTTATAAATATGTATTTTTGTGTAAATATTCACTGTGAGCTTAAATGTCCACTTGATGTGCACTCTGTACTTTAAATATAGACTTTGTATTTTGGAAATATGTGTCCCAATTAAATAAATGATAATTATTTATATTATTTAAAAAATATATTTATTTCATTATTAGTAAAATGGTGCTGTATGTATGATTTTTAGTTTCAAATGCAGAGCAACCTAAACTCAGATGTAAGAATGTTGGTAAATCTATAATTGTCACCTGGGATGCTCCTGATTTATCAGGGAGAACATACCACATTGTGTGTCAGCATGAAGGTCAAACTGTACGAGAAGCAAAATCAGACACTAACCAGGTAGTTTTTGAAAAAACCCGATATACGGAGCACAGTACACCTTTCAGATTGAAACCATCAGAAGAGACAGAACTTGTGAGTCTTCTGCTTCTTAAAACATTTAATTTCTCAATCTTATTTACCTTTAAATTATTGTTTTTTACTTACTACTGTTTTTTTTTAAAGAAACTCCTGTAAATAGATTTCTTCAGGATTTTGGACTGAAGAAGTTTTACAGAAATAAACTTTCACTAAGTGAAGTTCTGCAGATCGACCAAAGAACTGTATCAGATGGTTCTGCACAGAATCAGATATACCATGGATCTTCCTCAAGAAACTTATGTTGGTGAATGTAACTGCTAGAAGTTTTAAGGATTTTTCATCATCACAGAGTGATTTAGAAGAGGATTTGGATCTGGCTTTGGATCATCTTGATTTGTGTGAAGATTCCAGTGATGCAGTGAATCCATTAGACATCATAACTGCTCTGTTTCTTTGCTCAGACAGTTTCCTTCAACAGGAACTAACCTATAAAACGTTACTGTGTCAGTTCTCAGTACCATTCATTCTTCCTGACTGTGAGAACCAGCAGAACATCCTGATGCTCTGGGCTCTGAGAGACATAGTAAAGAAGTTCAGACCCCACTTCCTGTCTGATCCCAGAAGTTTTGTAGAACATAGAATTGTTCAGATTGATCTTCCTTTATTTTCTTTTGTAAGATTTGGTGACTGCAGCATTTCCAAATCTCAGATCCTGAATCTGATGCTCAGTAACCCACAGCAGAACCACAACACCTTCATACATCGTTACATGGACTGTGGAAACATTCCGAGAAGAATATCAGATGGTCTGGTGAAGATCAGCTGGTATCTGCCATGTGGCAATAAGAACATTGATATCTTCCCTGAAGCTCTGGCTGTTACAAACCTGAGATGTGACTTCAGAGATTTTGACACTCAGTTCTCGTTTCTGTGTCATGTTTCAACTGCAGATTTTATTTTCTGTGATAATCTGAAGTTAGACTCTCAGTTTCTCACCACAACACATGAAAAAGCTCAAAGGTTTCTGGTGTGTGACGTTCAAACCAAAGACTGCCCTGAAACAAACCAAGGATGCCCTGAAACAAACAGCTTCTAAAATGAACCTGAAGAAAAACAACATCATTCTAAAGAACAAACAGAATGAAGCAGATTTAGTAAAGATAATTTGTTCTGTAGTTAAAGATGTTATTACAAATAATCCTGTGACTGTACAACTAGAGAAGATAATTGATGCTGCACATGAACTTGGGATTTTAATTGATGAAGAAAACACTGAGTGTAAATCAGCAAAAGACAGAGTTCATGAATTTACAAGCAAAATACAGAAAACCTTTGATTTTAAGAAATAACAGCTTCCTTTACAAGGTGAACTGTGGAGGAAACTGGCAAAACTAGAGAAAGAAGAATGTAGACTTCAAAAAGATGGAGATAAAAACATTTAAATGTATAAAAGTGAATTAAATAAACAGAAGATGGAACTCAGGAAACAGCAAAGCAGCTGTCCTAACAGCATTAGCATGTTCTCCTACTTCTTAAAGGGGATGAGGATGAATCTAGATGATCTGTCTCATAAACATCTCTCTGCTCTTAGAGAAGAATATAAGAGGAAATGTAAATCCTCAGAGAGCAAAGAGGAGCTTAAAGAACTTGATGAAAGGATCTCAAACAGTGCTTTAGGAATGGAACACTTCCTGAGAGAACTGGGTCAGTGGTATAAAGCTTCTGTTTCACTCCCTGGAAACTCAGAACAGAGAAAACAAATGGAACACTTACCCAGACTGTGTGCTTAGCTACTTTTAGATGGTTTCCCTCTGGAGCTGGTTAATGGATATGCTTCTAATATCCCCCTGAGGTGGGTGAGTGATGTTCTGATAGAGCTGAACACTTTGGTGGAGGGTAGGAATAAGATCAGGGTGGTGACGGTGTTAGGGGTCCAGCGCACAGGAAAGTCCACTCTCCTTAACACCATGTTTGGAGTTCAGTTTGCAGTCAGTAGTGGTTGCTGCACCAGAGGAGCTTTCATGTTGTTGATCAAAGTCTCAGATGATTACAGATCATTGATACTGAAGGACTGAAATCTCCTGAGCTCTCAGCTTGATGACAGCTATGAGCATGATAATGAACTCACTACACTTGTGGTAGGACTGAGTGACATCACCATCATCAACATCGCCATGGAGTACCACACAAAGATGAAGGACATTCTGCAGATGGTGTTTCATGCTTTTCTCGGGATAAAAGATGTTGGGGAAAAAACAGAGTGTTTGTTCATTCATCAGAATGTAGCAGATGTTTCAGCCCATGAGAAGAACATGAGAGACCGGAAGTTTCTGCTCGAGCAACTTCATGAAATGACAGAAGCTGCAGCTAGAATGGAAAATAAAGATGAGTACAACAAGTTTTCTGATGTTATAAATTATGATCAGAGGAGTGGAAACTGGTATATACCTGGATTATGGAATGGAAATCCACCGATGGCTCCAGTGAACTCTGGATACTCTGAGACGGTCTATGACTTTAAGAAGAACATGCTGGACCTTCTTATGAAATATAAAAATAATACTCAGAACAACATCCTGGACTTCCTGGAGTGGACTACAAGTCTGCGGAGATCCGTAAAGTTTGAAAACTTTATTTTCAGCTTGAGGAACAATTTGGTTGCTGATGCTTACATAAAGCTGTGCACTGAATTTAAAAAATGAGAATGGACTTTTAAAAAGACTATGTACACCTGGTTAACAGAAGCTAAAACCAAAATCTCCAACTTTAAAATACCAAAATCTGATAAGTCTAATCTTCAGGATTTACTACAGACGCTGAGAGAGGAGACCATGATGAAGCTGGATGAACGAGAAAAGACCATGATGGAACATCTCTGTAAATACTTTGAACAAACAGAGGGACATGTTCATCTGGTGGAAAAGTACAAAGAAGATTTTAAACAGGGCATCAGATCTGTCAGGAGAAAAACAGAAAGATAAGTACTGATTAAATTAGAGACAGTTACAGAGTTTAGAACTGCAAAGAACAAACTGGACAACATCAAGAAAACCTACACTGACAAGATGGAACAGAATGTACTAAAACTTCTGAAGGAGATCCAAAAAAAAAACGGGTTCTGAAAGTTTCTGTGATGAAGAACTTAACAAGGTTTTTGCGGAAATGTGGAAGAAAACTATTCAAGAGCTTTCATTTGAGGGACTGAAGAGAAAAAACATATCTGATAGTGTTTTTTTAATCAGTTACAAAAAAATGTGAAACAGAAAGGAAGCTCAGTTTCTGAAACATTAAATTCAGTCAGTCTTCATCCGTATGGAAGAGAAAGATTCACTATTACAGAAGATCACATTGAAAAACGAGGGAAAAATTATGCACCCATTATTTATGACCACAAAACAAAACTACATAAACTACAGCAGTTATCAGACGTCATCATCAGATCATGTGATCAGTCAGTTACAGAGAAATAAAGACAGGATCAGATTATCATGAAATCGACATTTGAGAGATCCTGCAGATTATTGATGAATTCAGGGAGGAATCTAAAATTCACTGAAGATTTTAAAGTTTCACTTAAACTGCACATTTGTGGAATTTCTGCGAGAGGATTTTAGAACATGCATGAACGTTTTAAAGAAGAGAATGATCCACGTACAGTAGATGTCTGGAGAAGTTTACTGGAGAAGATGTCTGGAGAAGTTTACCAGTACTGTAGTGATTTTAAGGATCTGTTTTATAATCGTGATCCATGTCAGAAGAAAGCAGGAGAGTTCACACAGTTCTGTCTGAAACCCGCAGTAGAGACCTTCATCTACAGCAGACTGGGTTTTGACATTGTGGATGTGATGCTGCAGGGGGGTGAAGGGCTTCAGTTCTGCACACGGACATTTTTTCAGTTTTCAATTCTGCAGGCACTACTGAAAGTGAAAAAGTTTCAGTATTATGTGAGTTACATTCTCTTTTATGAGGAGTTTGTTAAGAACTGGATATCAAAACAAGTTTCAGTTAAATTAACAACAGGAAACAAACTATCTGAAATAGAGGAGCTTCATCTTAGAAAAGCTGTTAATATAATAAAAAAAAGTCATTAAAGAAACACAGAATGATACAAAGAAAACTGAAAGTGTAAAGAGTTTTATTGATGCTGTCTGCACTGGACTCAGAAACACACTCATCATTCAGAGAGATGCATTAGATGCAGTCATGGCATTAAGTAATGCAAATCAGGAACAGTTTGCTGATTGGCTGATTCAGTCTGTAAAAGAAATGGAGGTTTTATTGAAGGATCAGTTTAAAGAAGAACATATTCAGAACAAACGGAGTAAACTGAGTAAACCGCAGAATGAACTGTTTAAGCGAGTGTTTGGATGTGGAAAACTGTCCATTCTGTAAAGTACCATGTGATGCAGGAGGAGCTGATCACCAAAAACACTTTGCTTCTATTCACAGACCTGTATGACTCAGTAAACCCATGTCTAAGAGCTTTAATAAATTATTTACAAACGTTTGTAACACCATGATGTAAGATGAGGCAAGATTCAGATGTCAGGAAACTAATAATGAAAACCATCCTTACAAAGTTTACAATCTTTCCTGACTGGGACATTCCTCCTGATCCCAGTATAGAAGCTTTAGATTACTGGAAATATGTTCTGATGATGTTTAATAAACAGTTTGCTGAAGAGTATAATGCTAAACCTGCAGATATTCCATCAGCCTGGAGAAACCTCACAAAGGAGAAAGCTGAAAAAAGTCTGAAGGAGATCTTAAGTTTTAAGTAAAATACTGAACTGAACATATTTACCAGTATTCAGGAGCGACAATAAACAGCTGTAAAAACTAAGATTCTAGTAGAAGATAATTATTTACTTTGATTAGCATTACAGTTTTATAGTTTTATTTTGCAGGTTTTTTTTTCTTTTGATCCAAAATCATTTATTCTGTACATTCTGCATCATCACAACAAAATACCTTGAATGTGTTATTTTTTTTTATCTTTCCCTCTGGGAAACAGAGTTAAAGAAAAGCATAAGTAAAAAGTCGTTTGGTTTTACAGAAGCAGTGTGTATAATGATGCCCTCTGCTGGTGACGTTTCAGACTCCAACCATTTGAATACCACATTGTTCAGACAAATACTGGAGCAGCGTTCACTCAGTATTTATGACAGACAGACAGCAGTGAGGCTCCAGCAAAATCAGCACGACACTGATACTTTAATTTAGATTTAATTTGTTTTAGAATAACAATTTTATTTTAACTTTTTTAGGAGCTGACAAATCTGAAATTTGAACATTAAAAGAAAATCATGTTTAAATCAGTTTCAGTTCATAATTTTGAATATAATCAGTGAATTTATTTATTTACAACAAAAATTTGTTTTTTGAAGGTTTTGAAGGCTAAAATTAATAAAAACACTATTTCTTAGTGAAGACTAAATTCTCCTTTAAAAACATTTATTTATTCATTCGATATCTTCTGCTTTATCCTCTACTAGGGTCGCGGGGGGTGTTGAGAACCTTAATAATTAACTTTTAACCTTTAGGATATCTCACCTGTATTTACATGATTAAACTCATTGGCCAAATTGAAAAGGCTGACAGGAAGTGAGCTGGGTTTTCCAGCATCCATTCGAGGGAGGAAATGGAAGGAGTGGTTTACATGTCATATTTCTTTAATAAACCATTCAGTTTCGGATTCCCGACATCGTCTGGGTTCTTTTACCACGTCACAATATGATCCAAGTAGAACATCTGCACAGCTTTAAAATTCATTTATATTTCTACATCAGTGGTGACCTCTACTTGAACGTCTAACTCCAGGAACATCTGAATAAGACGTTTGTTGAAGAAGCTGTATATTATATATATATTTCACTGCTAGTTGTACATGTGGAACTGTGTATCTTCTTTAACTTTAACCACTTCACCAACAAGATCACTCTTACCAGCTGCAGCTCATTGTGCTGTGACAACAGCATTATTTACCAGAAATACTTTGTCTATAAAGATCTCAGAATCAGCAGAGACCTTATCCCCTCTTACCATGAACTACTGTACATGAGCCTCAAAGACTAAAACTCAAATCAATCAGATCAGGAACAGCGTAATCCCTCAGGCTATTCCACATGTAAACCAATTTCCATTGATCGCTCTAAACCCACTCACTCCCCTAAAACCTACATACACACACACACACGCCAATGTCCCCAAAGCGTAACTTATTCTTGCCTAAAATACATTTTCTTTATTGCCCTTCTTGCTACTGCTGGCGTTCACCTGAGCTTCGTGCCTCCCCGTTACCTACTCTCTTTGTACCACTATTACTATTAGAACAGCATGAAGAACCCAAAAGAACTAAACCATCCAATCTTAAAACAAACTACGCAACGTGATTTGGACTGAAGCTGCATTTTCACTTTGTTCACAGACTTTTTAAAGACTCCTACCAACTATTAACTATTTATAGCATTTCCAGATTTCAATTCCAGATATAAAAATATCTAAGTGGTAAACAGAAATACAAATATCAAAAAACAGCAGACTTTAAGATCAACCATATCCAGTTTTAATAGCCACTTACACCCCTGTAGTGAAACTGGTTTTGAAGAAAGAACACAACGCTGGTGCTTTGAATAAGTCATTTGTTTGGAGAGAAGACGACAGTCAGGACAGTTTGTAACGAAGAGAAGATCACTGAGGATCACGACAAACCGATTCAACTAATCAACTGGTCACCTGCAGGTATAAATATCACTCAATATCATTTTACTTTATTTTGGTTTATACACATCAGTTATTTTATACTTCAGAAATGTTCATCATAATTTTAAAAATAAAAATAAAACCACATACTTTGACTAAATGACTGAGTGTAAACAATGAAATTTTTTTAGAACCTAGCTATAAACAACACAAACACAAGTAAGTCATGTAAGTCATTAAATATAAGTGTCCATTACCAAAGGTGTAACGAATCAAGACCCTGTAATGTATTTTAAACTGTAGGCTTCTTAGTTGGCAGAAACAGTTTGGGGAAGACCCTTTTCTCTTCATGTTTACAGCTATGTCTCAGTATAAAAATGTTTGATCCATAAATGTCATGGGTGTCTGAATTTAGTGTGAAGGATCTTGACTGACCCACACAGAGTCCTGACCTGAACCCCTCCAGAAGGGTGTTAGAGATATTAAAGTTTGATGAATTTAGAATGTATTGTCATAAGAGCTTGATTCATTTCTAAATAAAGCCACCTTTTCTTGTCACACCAATGACATCCAGAAATTTATATTAGATCGATAAATATGTACTAATTTAAAATTAATTGTTTCATTCAATCATCCATCCATTATCTTCCACTTAATTCTCTACTATGGTTGCAGGGGAGGGTTCCCCATACCCATCCAGGGGAGAACATTTCGGGCCCTGGGCAGATACACCCAGGACAGGGGCCAAATCAATCGCTGGGCACACACTCACACAGACACACTCTATATGGGGCAATTTGGAGCATTTAATATACCTTGATCCATGTTTTTGTAATGTGGGAGGAAACCAGAGAACCCGGAGAAAACCCACGTAGACACAGGGAGAACATGGAAACTCCACCAAGATTGGGATTCGAACCTGAAATCCCTAGTGCTGAAAATTGACGGTGCTAATCATTTTGTCACCATGCCAAACCAACTTAAAAATAGAATTCAAAAACTAAATATAAAAACTTAAAATAGGATTTTTTAAGGTAAAGGTAAAAAAAAATATTAGTACAAATATAAATGTGAGATAAAAATAAAATTAAACTAAATGGAATGAAAAACCTAAAAAAAGTGCTTTAATCTGTACATTATTTATTATTTTCTCATATAAAATCATCCAGATTATATTTGTTCAGTGGATGTTTCAGTCCTTAATTTAACCTTCCTTGATTCTTATGGTTAATGATTCGATCTTGGTTGGTACGCAGTCTTTTACATGTCCATGACATTTCCATAGAAACTAAGCCTGGTTTCGTGTTAGAGAGAGAGAGAAAAAGCCACGTTACTAAGAGAATTTAGCAAATATGTAAAAACATTTAATTAAACCAAAATTTCTAAGATTATACCAAATACCATCATGTGCAAACTCTGGACTTAAATTAATTGTTTTTAATCATTAGTTATAATTTATTATTATTTTTTTTTATTTAAAAAGAATATCAGGTGTTCATTTTATCAGCTCTATTATTTTTGTAGATGCATTTTTCAGTGTAATGTGGTGGAAAATGGAGGCAAAATACAGTTTAATGGATATGTGTTTTATTAAAATCAGCAGTAAATACAATGGAATGTAAAAGTTCCATCCATCAATTCATCCATTATCTTTCACTTAATCCTCTACAAAGGTCGCGAGGTGGGGGGGTTCCCCATACCGAACAATGGGAGAATGTTTAGGACGCTGGGCAACACACACACACACACACACACACACACACACACACATGCACACAAACACGCTCTATGTGGAGCAATGTGGAGCATTCAATTTACCTTGATCCATGTTTTTGGACTGTGGGAGAAAACCGGAGAACCCGGAGGAAACCTACGCAGACACGGGAAGAAAATGGAAACTCCACCCTGATGGGGAATCAAACCTGAAATCCCCACTGCTGAAAGGAGAACATACTAACCACTAAGCCACCGTGCTGCCCTGTAAGTTCATCACTGATAAAATGAATTAAGAAACAGCTAAGCAAGTTAAAATTCACTACAAAAGGCAAAACAATTTTTAAAATAATTTTTTGCAGGAATACTATAGCACAAGAGCATGATGGGATGGAGCCTGTGAATGGGAGGCAGGTTTAGGACACAGATCAGGCAAACAATAACACCTACCATCACATTTACAGGCTCCACCTCATCTTGCTCTCGCACCCAGAAATTTTTTTATATTAATCTGTTACAGGTTTTTTCTTTTTATTAACAAAACAATCCCTTAGTCACACCCACTTTGGCCAGTACCTCAGCATGTTAATGTGCATTTCATTAGTAAAGCATTTAAGTTCTGTATGGTTCTTTTTCTGTGCTTTGTCTTTTTTATGGCTATTCACAGATTGGAATATTTAGATTTGGGTCAGAGGATTGTATGTGCAATGTCCCAACAATTAGTTTGTGTCTTTATGTTCTCTATGTGAGATGCAGTGCATTAAGACAGGGGTGCCCAATACGTCGATCACGATCGACCGGTCGATTGCGCATGGGGTGTCAGGTAGATCGCGATGGAGGTTTTAAAAAAAAAAAAGTCAGCGTTTATCACGTATCAGCGCTTTTTTTCACAGTATCTAAAGCACTTATACACACAAGCACATATTTTCACACACAATGTGATTCATTCTGAATTGTAATCTCTATCTGTGCAAGCGAGCAGTCTAACCCCCCGTCTCTCTCACTGTTCCCAACACCGGCCCGTGGCCACACCTCCGTGCCTAAATCAGAAGCACTGCCTCACGAATCATCTACATTAGATAGTTTCTGTTTGTGTTTTTGCACTTTATTTGACCGACAAGATGAGTGAAGGACTTCGATCCAAAAGAACTAAGATGCACCACTTTAATTTAGAGAGGGAGGATGAATATTTTTTTACAATGTCAAACTCAAAATGCATTTGGTTTTATTAATGTTCATGTTCTGTTTGGTTGGGGAAATGCAGGTTACAGTGATTGTTTTACATTTGTGCTGAATACTGTGTGTTTGGTCATTTGGGTGTACTAAAATCACGTTTTCTCCATGCTATTTGCTCTAATGTGTTTAATAAAAGAGTAATTTCTCTGAAAAATCTTTTCTATGCTGATTCAACAATACTAACATAATATGTGTAAACAGGTTTCAATATAAAAGCCTGAAAAATAAGATTAACCCTGGTAGATCTCGATGACCTGTCCAATGGAAAAGTAGATCGCAGGCCAGAAAAGTGTGAGCACCCCCGCATTAAGAGTTATAAGTCAGCACTGGTTCTACCAAACCTGACATGTATTGGCAGTTACGGGGGAGGGGGGGGGTTATTCACAGGGGTTAATCACAGTAACAGAGAAGGAGGTATGTGGAAACATTATGTCATCATTAAAGCCATTATTACTGATTAGCAGCAACCGAGGATTGCAAGGACACCTGGGCGTCTCCCTAGGGAGGTGGTTCAGGCAAGTCCAGCTGGGAGGAGACCCCGGGGAAGACCCAGGACATGCTGGAGGGATGTGGAGCTGGCTGGGGCGAGGGAGGTCTGGGTCTCCCTACTTCGGTTGCTGCTCCCATGATGGATACTTATGAACATTCATTCATTCATTTATTATCTACTGCTTAATCCTCTAATAGGGTCGCGGGGGGTACCCCATGCCCATCCAGGGAGAACCTGGCGCTGGGCAGATACTATAGCTAAACTATCGCTGGGCAGACACACACATAAAATGTGACTTTCCCTGTTGTGGGACAAATAAACATATTTTACCTTAAACACACTATGTGGGGCAATTTAGAGCATTCAATTTGACTTAAATGCATGTTTTTGTACTGTGGGAGGAAACCAGAGAAAACCCACACGGACACACGGAGAACATGGAATTTCCTCCCAGTTTGGGATTTAAACCTGGATCCCCAGCCCGGTTTCGCTGACCAGAACGTCTCTGAATCTGTGTTTTACATTTTTTCCTAAAAATATTTACACTGCATTTCATAACGTATAACATTGCGTATAATAACTGCTATAGACCAAACATAAGATTAACATAAGTGCAACTACATAACGATATTTTATAATTCATTATAAAAACTCACACATCAATCTTGGTTGGTATATGTTTGGTATATGTTGCAATACAAGTTATAATGTTTCTAAAAATTAGCTTTACAGTCAAATCTTAATTCTGTAGTTAGGTTATGTTTCCCTAAGGTGTTCCACACCCATCTCTGTTTGCACTGTTTGTCTTTTCCTGTTGGTCTGTCTGATTATTTTTGGGTGGGTGTGGCTCTCCTTCAGTCCTCCTGCTCATGGAAATGAGCAGCATCATGCAGATTAGAAACAGGCTGTCTGCTTTTAACTCTTAGAACCACTGTTGTGCAACTTAAGCAAGATGTAAGTTGAACTTGGTGACTGAAAAGGGCAGAAAATGTCTTCATACCTTAAAAAAGATTGAAAAAGAGAGCAAAATAGGTGAAGCCTACAGAGAAACTACCTCAAAGAAAATTTCTCCCAAACATAACTCCGCTTAAAGTCATGAGAAATAAATGATCTCTATCTTTTTTAGTGATATTATGTATCTTACAGTTTAAGACTCATTTGGTGCTTTCTGTTTACACATTTTACTATTTATTAAACATACTTTCTGTTTCTTTTCCAGTCTTTCCCTTTTCACACAGTCTTCAAAGGTAGACAACCATATATTTCCTGTGTTCCACCACCCCTGAAAACCAACAGCCACAAAGCAGACCCAGTAGTTCTGAATAAATAGCTGGTTCCACAGCTGAAGCTTGTTTTGCTTAATTACTCTGTGACTGTGAAAAGTTAAGTTCAGGGATTGTGACCTTAAATCTACTAGTCTGTCACATAGGCCCCCTGCTGGCAGACTAAAGACTTACAACTAAATAGACATCATAATAGGTCTGTCATAGATTGTAAAGATTGACTAATTAATTCATCATTAATCCATTTTTACAGCCTGGACCTATTAATAATAGCTTATCGGATGTAAAATTAAATATATAATGTAGTATTTTTGAAAACTTTTTTTGTTCAGGAAAAGGGTTCTTCTCTCAGCACTGGGGATCCAGGTTCGAATGCCAATCTGGGTGGAGTTTCCATGTTCTGCAATGTTCAGTAGTTATGTTCCCTACTTCTGACTTGTGTTGTTCTCTCATTTGTAAGTTGCTTTGGATAAAAGCATCTGCTTAATGTAACATTTGAAGTAGATGTCAGTAACATGCTTTGCAGAAGGTTAATGATAACTGTTTTTCTTATTCATTTAGTAAATCTCCAGTTTCCCATCAGTTATGATCCAGCTACTTCTTCTCCTCCTGTGCCTTATAGGTAAGAGCCTTAATTATTCGTCAGATATTTATTCAGCAGTGTGTTAACTGAGATGAATCAGGTACTGAAGTTTTGATGTAGAGATAGTAACCACAAAGACATTAAAACATAAACCAATAAACCAGAACAACAGGCATTATGTACTCAAGGTGTTAGTACATTTGTTTGGTCCAGTAGGCAATGAATGTGATGTATTTTGTTTTGAAGAGCATTAATAGTTAATAAATTGTCAGATCTGAACATCATGTTTGTTGTTGTACTTTCAAAGTAAATAAAGGATTTCAAAATTATTCAAATAAAATGTTTCAAAGTAAGTAAAGAAAGCAAATCTGATATGATATGTGAGTAATAACAATGACAAACAACAAACATAAGGATACAAGGATACTTTATTGTCAATTCCACTGCATATCAAGGACATACAGAGAACCAAAAGTATGTTCCTCCTCTCCATAAACAGAGACAGAGGGAGCCGCTGCGATAGTTCGCGTGGCCCATCGCGCCATTAGGCGCTGTCATTAGAAATAGTAAGAAAATGTGATACATTAGGAGAATAGGCGATAAAAAACCCGCTCCGAACCTATGCTTTAATAAGCACAGGTTAAGGGCCCGAAAAAACCCACCCTTTTAGCACACAAAATACAAACATAAAGACATGGACAAGAAGTTGTAGGAGACATGTTCAAAAGGGATCGGAAAGGAGGGGCAATCCAAAGGAGAGACAGGGCAGAGCAGTTCATCAGGAAACCATAGCATCAGTTCTTCTGGAGGAATTTCAGTAGGCAGCTCTCAAGGCCGAGGCTGATAATGGAGCCAAAATGCAAAACTCAGTTTATTTTGACTACTGTTCGCAGCTATTTTAGCAGCTCGAAACAGCTTCTGAATTCCGGATCTCCAACTCATCAAAATTTGTTCGCAGAGCCGATAGCCTCTCCAAGATTGATTCCATATGGCGATTTAAAGTCGCAGTCTGAGTCCCTATCGCTCTGCCCAGCACATCAATCAACATGATTGGCAGTTTCCTGGGGCTGTTGACAACAGACCCAACTCTCTTCATTTTGCGATACACCAGGGCCATGCATAATCCAATCAGCAGAAATACCAGGATCATAAATCCGAATAGGATAACATCTTCCACATCTTCCACAAACAGCGGGGCCAGGCACACGATCCACCAACTCCCCCAGGCGTCCATCGTGTATCCAGACGCCAATGTGCCGTCCGGGCAAGCTGGTTCCTCCGAACCACGACTTCTCCTTGAGAAGACAGTGTCAATAGCATTGAGAGACCATTTAATTAGTTCCATCTTTTCGTTTCGAAGAGCAGTGTTATGATAAATACCGCACAAACAAGACAGAAAAGCCAAGCAGGAATGAGAGTTCCTGTGTGATTTGTGAGTTTAAAAGAGTTCAAAATAAAAAAATAAATAAATAAAATAAAATAAATGTTATCTTTATAAATGAAACACGTGATGCATAAATAAACACTCATATCTGCACACTGAGAACCTGTATCCAATCTAAATGAATTTAAAGTACTGCAGTGCTCTAAAGTGTGAATGTGTCTGTGTGTTTGCTCTCTAATGAACATGAAACCCATGTCTGACCCCAAGGTCCAGGACCCATGATGACTAACTAACTGGTTTAATTATCTCCAAACATAATTGTGTTTTAGAAAGTGAAACAGGAGTGGAACCACTTTAAGTGAAATTGAAATAATAATCATTATATAATGTACATACTGTATATCACACATTATTGCTAAATTATTCACGTAATTGCAGTGGAACCTCTGTTTCCATTGACTTTGGGTATCACCGGATCCAGTGTTCGTCGATTTTGAGAGCCAGCAGCCCATCAAAAAAAAAAAAAAAAAAAAAAGCAGAAACACAATCGAGTTGAAGAAGGAAATCATTCAAAAAAATATTAAGATTGCTGAAATCGGCTGTGTTTGTCACTGTCCACAATAAGTTCCATTTTGGCGAAAAACAAAGTGATAAGGAAAAATAATGTAGAGAAAGTTGTAAAGGATTTAATTAGGATCAACAGTTTTAGTTGGTGAGAAATATGAATGTCGTTCATGTATTATTTTAATTTGTCTTTTATATTCATTTTTAAAAAAAAATATATAAAATACTGCATATATGATTTGTTTCCAATACTAAACACTACATTTATTTATTTTTTTGAAAATGTGTTTTATGTATTTTGGAGTCTCTAGGACAAATGAATTGGATTTATATTAATTTAAATAGGAATAGGTGCCTTAGTTTTCTTGGATTTTGGATTTTACCGATTGTTTGCAGACGGATTAGCACCACAACCTTCTACTGTATAGTGTATATATACACACACACATTTTTATATATGGGATCTGTACAAGCTTCAGATTTATTACATAGTTCATTTCTGCACATCAAAAGTAAAAGAAAATTCTCTTTTTACAGGTTTTGCACCACTTGTTTTTCCCATCCCTCGTAAATTCTATTTAATTCAGCAGAATAAAACATGGGCCAGTGCTCAGACATACTGCCGCAGCACATACATGGACCTGGCTACTGTTGAAAGTGCTAGTGACCTGGTTAAACTACAGACTGAAGCTCAGGCACAGCAGTTCAGCTCCAGTGCCTGGGTGGGACTGTACAGGGAATGGCGCTGGTCCTATAGAAATGAACCACTAGGGAATGTGAGGCTGTGGAGTCCAGGAGAACCCATTCCTGTGGGCTCCAGTCAAGAATGTTCTATGATTTATACAACTGGCTGGTTAGATTATCCATGTTCCAATTACTACAACATCACATGCTTTGATGGTAAAATTTATTTTTCTTTTTTATAAAACGTTACTGCTATTGATAGATCATTTTACTGTATTTTACAAAATATTTAATAATTTTAGTTTTTTAAATGTTAAAATATGTCTAATATTTGTTCTTTATTATATTATTATATTTTAAATCTAAACAATTTAATACCTTTAATATTTCAAAGGGCGGCACGTTGGCTTAGTGGTTAGCACATTCGTCTCTCAGCACTAGGGATTCCCGGTTCGAATCCCCAACTGGGTGGAGTTTCCATGTTCTCTCCGTGTCCGCGTGGGTTTCCTCCGGGTTCTCCGGTTTCCTCCCACAGTCCAAAAACATGGATCAAGTCAATTGAGTTTTCCAAATTGCCCCATATACAGTGTGTATGTGTGAGTGAGTGTGTGCCCAGCAATAGATTGGCGCCCTGTCCTGGGTGTATCTGCCCAGCGCCCGAAACGTTCTCCCCTGAATGGGCACGGGGAACCCCTTTGCGACCCTAATATAGGATAAAGCGGATGGATGGATGGATGGGATTGGATAATATTTCAAAATAGTGACATTTCTTAAATAACACTGTTTAATTATTTTAGAAAGTAATTATTTATTAGTCTATGTAATTGTCACTTTACTCCGAGGTCCAAGCAAGTATAGCGATAACCACACGGAACAGGCAGCAGATTCCAGAAACAAGAGATTTATCATTAAACCAGTAAATCAACCAAAGCATCACAAACAGAACGGACCTGTAACGTAGTTGAAGCTCTCTCGCTGCTGAGGGGCTTGCTTAAATAACAAAATAATATGGTCACATGACTATGGGTAATTAGGCACAGCCACGAAATGAATGAAAACAAACTGAAACGAGGAAAACGGAACTAAAGTGAAACTCAAACCAAAACAAACACAAAACCAAACGTTCAGACAATGGATGCCGAGGATGCTGATAGTAAGAGTTATCAAGCTGATTAATGAATGGTCGTGTCTGTAGTCTGATTCTTCTCTTCATGATGAAGGTGACAGATCAGAAGAGCAGCAGGTCAGTATATCGGACCCATTTTGTAAACCACAAAGTTATAGCAATGTACAGAATGAGTTGGAGCAGCGTCCTGCTAAAACAGTTATGGACTTCTTTAGGGAGTAGTTGAAAATCTTTGTCAGAACCATCAACCCATGGGGACCCCCTCATGTTTAAAAACATTAAAGGCTTATTGATCATGATTAAGTGATCAAGTGAGGGATCAGGATACATCTTTATTTAAACATCAAAATATATATTGGAGGGAGCGATAGCTCAGTGGTCAGGGCGTTGGGCTATCAATCTGAAGGTTGGCGGTTCAAATCCCAGGTCCACTGAAGTTACCAGTGTGGGTCCTTGAGGAAAGCCCTTAAGCCTCATTGATCCAGGGATATTGTGATTAACCCTGTGTTCACCTTGTAAGTCGCTTTGGATAAAAGCGTCCAATAAATGACTAAATGTAAATGTATACTTTTCAGTATTTTGAACAAACTTGTTTAATTGTGTCCTTTTATATAAAAAAATGCCCTTGTTTTAATATATTTAAACATCACATTTCTAAAAAGTGCTGGGATGCTTTTATTGTTTTTTTTATAGAAAGGTACACTGGAGCCAACAGCTACATCTACTATCCCATTCTGAAAACCTGGTATGATGCTCAGACCTACTGCAGACTGTATCACACAGACCTGGCCATCGTGAGAAACACTACAGAAAACGCAGATATTATTGCAAAGCTGTCAGGTCGCAGCTGGATTGGTTTAATCAGAGATATCTGGATATGGTCTGATAAAATCAATGTGTCCATGACCAACTGGGGTCCTGGACAACCCAATTCTCTCCTGAGTAATCAACATTGTGGTTATTTTTATAACGGTACCGTTGGTAATGCAAGGTGCACAAACCTGACCCCATTCTTTTGTTTTAGAGGTGATTAAATTTTGAACTCTTCTTTACAGTAACATGTTTAAAAAACACCACACTAACAATAGTCTGTTCTTACTTTTTCATAATGTTTTGTATGCAGTAATCACAGGATGGAAGCAGATAATGAGGATGAAGTTTCAGTCAAATCAGAATATGAATGATCCTGCAGTACAGGCTGCGATTCTGGAGCAGGTGGGCCTCATTTTCACAAACTCATGCTTTAGATCTTTAAATCTTGTATAATCCCTAAAAAATATGGAATCACGAACAAAACACAATCTGTCAGATTCACTTGATAACAATATTTAAAATGACAAATATTCCACACGGGTGGCATAGTGGTGGTTTCCATATTGTCCCTGTGTCCTCGTCCTTTCTCCCACAGACACAAAAAACATGGCTTGAAGGTGAATTGGATGTGTACACTCTATATAGTGTGTATGTGTGTGTGTGTGTGTGTGTGAGTGTATGCCAGCAATGGATAAGTACCCAGTCCTGTAGAGTGTAGTTCAGATAAAGCCAAACCAGAGCTACACGACACAGGCAGAGCCTTGTACTGGGAAAAAGTTACATCAAATAAAGAAATCAGACCATTTTCAAACCCTGAGGATCAAAAGGTTGAGGGTAACCTGAGGATGATTGTTTTCATTATTATTTCATGTAATCCTTTAGAGGTGAGTTTGAGCTATTATACATTTTGTTTAATATAAGAGTGACAAAAAACAAAAACAGAACTGAAACGATCGCCAACACGACGCAGAACAAAACAAAGCACATAATCTCCCAACGTAACTTAAGCATAATGCATGTAATGCTGACCTCCTGACTCAGGGAGCATGCGCACTTTAAGGGTAGTCAGCAGGCCACATGTGATTAGGTACATGTGATCAATCCCAAACCTCGGGGATGGGCCCTACCTACGGGAACCCCGAACGGACAAATCTGAAATAAGGAAATCAGGGGGGAGTGGCATCCCCATCTGGGTGGAGTTTCCATGTTCTCCCTGTGTTCGCGTGGGTTTCCTCCGGGTTCTCTCCCACAGTCCAAAAACATGGAACAAGTCACTTGAGTTCTCCGAATTGCCCCATATAGAGTGTGTCTGTGTGTGTGAGTGTGTGCGATTCTATTATTTTAACCAGAGGTGCAAACTAATTTATTTCTTACATGTTTTCAGTGACATTTCCATTTCCCGCGTCATTCTAATGAAGGTCAATTTAATTCTGTAGATTCAGCAGAAACTGAGAGAGCACGCGATTGTGGACGTCATCGTAAAGTTCCGAGTGCAACCAGCAGGAGGCGTCTTTCACAAGCTAAATTAAGTGAGCCCACTAGATATATAATCAAGAGAATGAAGCCGGAGAGCTGGTAATCTTTAAACATCAATTAAAGATCTACTCCAGTAAAGCAATGAACAACTGAATAACGTTTAAAAGACTTCGAGCTGTTTGAAAAAAAAAAAAAAGTAATCTCTGTTATTAAACAGTCAGCGATTCTTTAGAGATCAGTTCTTGGTTCCTTCTCATTCACAAAGCAAATCACCTCTGAGTCTCATGTAATCTCCTCTCATAAACCTGATATAAAATCTCTTCTCCTAAATATATGTGTGTAATGTAGTGTTATACTGTAGGATTATATGATTATAAACTTTATATTGTATGTCTGTTTAGTCACACATGAAAAGAAAATATTTGTAAATAAATTAGCAAAAAAAAGTTAATATTCTTAATTTTATTGTTTTATGAATCAGGTCACAATAATAATAAAAAAACATCTTTAAAAGGTCATGAAGTTTTGTGAGTAAAATGATTTTCTTTTCTGGTTAAATTCATCATGAGTGTTCATCTGAGGTTGTATTTATATCATTTTAAAACCTAATATTGATCTGATGTTTTGATTTGGCCCTGATATCCATTTGTGTGTGTGTGTGTGTGTGTGTGTGTGTGTGTGTGTGTGTTGGGGATGGGGCTTTACACTGTTTATAATTAACAATGCTATTTATAAAAATATAAATTTGTTGTATTGAGTTTTTTTGTAGATATACAACATCAATGTCTAAACATAATTATTTATAATCTCTATATGAAACTTAAAATATAAAGTTTGAATTAAGAGAAAAAAAAAACAAATTTCATTTGAAATTTGAAAGTCTTAAAGTTGCAAATTAAAATAAATGGATGAATAAATGAATGAAGATAATGTGCTTTAAATAACTGAATCTGGATTATTGTTATCATAATGATATTTTGCTGACATTTTGTGTGTCGTTATTGTCAGGAATCACATGGTTGCATGTTTTGTAAATACTCTCCAGTTCTCACAATTCTTTCTGTTACTTTTGCTCATTTGTAATTAATCAATCTTAATTGATAAGTTATCTTTATGTGCCTCACATGTGGTTGCCATGTCAAGCTTTCTCAATCTCAGCATTAGTAATTTATTATCAAAAAGGAAATAAAAATGTGGAAAGATCTGAAAGAACGGGCTGCTTTTCTCTCTTGCTGAACAGAAGTTACTTATATGTTTTTATAATTAATATAAAGACATAATTCAGAGGAAAGGCAACCATCTTGTCTTAATAAAGCCAGAGAAACTGCCTGGCAAAGTCATATTTCAGTTCTGCATCCCCGATGCGGTAAAGAAATGCACCACTGGCAAAAAAGCACAAAGTGACACGGAGCATTTTGGATTTGGTAAGAACTTTACTACATCCAGTTATCTATCACATCAACAATTCACAGAGATATACAGTTTTTGGACAGTGGGCGGAAACCGGTGAACCTGGAGAAAACCCACACAGACACCAGGAGAACATGGAAGCTCCACCCAGATCAGGATTCGAATCTGGATGTCCAGCGCGTAGAGGCAAATGTGCTGATCACTGTGCCACCTTGTGACACACCGTATTTATGCTGTTTATCTGTATGCTGTGTGTGAACGCACATTTCAGTGAGCAGGTGGGTCAATGCAGTGGTTGCACATGAAGCCAATCCTCCAGTGTGCTGGGTTTGAATCCCCCTGGTGCAGGCTGATGAACTACCCAGATCAACTACCCAGTATTTTCTTTATTCTTCTTTACATCAGTGCCTCCCTGTCTACAGTTCCTCTTTAGTAAACAACATGTACATTGGAATGTATTAAACAGTTTGAACTGTGACACATCACCTCTAAAGTGGAATTATTTAGTGGCCTGATCCATGCTATATATATATATATATATATATATATATATATATATATATATATATATATATATATACATATATAGCGTCCCCTCCACCCTTACATCATAAACCCCTTCTTTATACATTATCACCTCAATTACAAAAACACATGAAATGATAATATTTGTAAATAAATACATTTCAAAACCTTTCATGTCCTCAGTTTGGTGGAGGAAGTTGACTTTTGTAAACCGTTCAGTCAAATTCACCTCCACAGTAAATAAATCAAATGTTTATTACTTAATTATTAGATTACAATTATTAAGTTATTTATTTATTATTAAGTTAATTATTTAGTTAAATTAAGTTAAATATTATGGGGCTGATCTACTGTGTGCACTTAACCTCAACTCTAAACCCAACACTTACCCTAAACTCTAAACCCAAACTAAACTAATACCCACTAAAAAATCAAACCCTGAGAACTAAGAGTAAGTCTAAGAGAACTATAGTTCCACCTCATCTCATAATGTACAGATTAAATTGAGAATGAACCTCATAAACTGTTCTAATTGATCTGATCATCTGCTGCTCCGAGCTTCTGATTTACACTCCGTTTGGTTTAGTTAACGTTTTAAACGCCGTTTCACCCGGTTGCTCTCGGAACTTTATCACGATGTTCTCTAGTCCATGTTGCTTCAGTTTCTGCTGAATCTAATAAAAGACAAATAAGAAAACTGAACTGAATCACAGACACAAAGGCATTCAAATTTAACACATGCCTTTTATATGAACTGTAACATAACCATATGATGTATTTTTATTGGAAATCTACACATACTGCATTCAATATCACCATTTTTAGTCTCACCATTTTTAAAACTACGTCCCTCAGTGCAGGCTGGTTCAAGTTTTCTTTTGACAGAACCTTTATTCTGATGAACTGCTTCTGTCCTGTAATTACTGCATATGAAATTGCGTGTGAACAAACATATTTAATAAATTTTGTGATATTTGAATATAATATAATTATTACTTACTTCTGTAACAGAAAGAAGGCATCTTCAGGGAACACTGTCCATCACATACCTGACTGTTGCAAAAATAAGCACAGAATTCATACTTGGTGCCATTAGGTTCTCCAAGTGCCCAAATGACTTCGGAAAAACTGGTGTTATCCGACCACTTCCAATCATCTCTCATCAGCCCAAACCAACACTTGGTTGTGGAAATCTTCCCTATTATAACAGAGGTTTCTGTATCATTTCTCGCACTGGCCAGATCTGTGTGATACTGCCTGCAGTAATCACGTGCGCCATACTATGACATGGGGGTTGCGCTGTATAAAAATGTACCTGTTGTCACCTGTCAGTGTCTCTGTAACCATAAAGATACAGGTCCTGATTTAAAAGTAAAAACATCTATTACAGTATCAACTTTAAATATTATAATTATTTACAATATATAAAAGATGTTTATATATTTCTTTTTACCTTTTGAAAAAATAAAGCTACAGATTACTCATTATTGGTGATAAAACCAGACAAATTTTTAAAACACTTATTAGACAGTTACATTCTATGTAACTGTGGTTACTATATTCTTTCAATTATTAATACTATAGGGTACAAACATTAATAAGAGTTTATTTACCATCAAAGCACATAAATCGATATTTGTTAGCACAGTGCATATCTGTCCACCCGCCCGTCTCTATAATACCGCACCCTGTATTGTTTTTACTGGATGAAGGCAGTCCCGTGTACCAATTTGTCCAGTTTCCTAATGGTTCATTTTTATAAGACCAGCGCCAGGAGTTCATGTCGAGGTACATTCCGATCCAAGCATTCGAGCAGTTCTGTTTCTGAGCTTCAGCTTGAAGTCATGTCATTATAGCTTTTAGCGGTGACCAGATCAATGTGATTGGTGCGACAGTAAGTCTGAGCATCACTCCAGGTCTGATACAGTTGGATCAGATAGAACTTTAACGGTGCAGAGGGGCTAAAAGATGCAACCCCTGTGGGAAAGATGAAACATTTATACATTCTAAATTATATTAGTATTTTTAACTTGTCATGGTGGATTTTAATATAAATTTTCATATTTAGAGTAAGTTCATAAGTTGTAGAACAAAGACACATTTAAATATTATATCTGTCTTTACCATAAAACAAATAAAAACAATCAACATTTAAATGGACGCACAGTGTCCCAATGTCTGTGTACGTTTTTTTTCTGAGGCTCTAATTTCCGCCCTAAGTCCAAATAATAGAGCTACTAATACGATGTGTATATGTTTGTGTCTGTAATGCGATAGACAGACAAATTCCCTTTTCACTGATCAAATAGATGGAGTATGTAGTTCTACAGTTCCATTCTGCTGTCCATCTGTTTTAATACACACACACACTGTTAGTCCTCTCCACTCTGTTCTATGATGATCGTGATGACAGTAAGAGCAAGTTTTATTAGGGTGGTGGATGATAGTGTGCATTACATTTACATTCAGTAGATGCTTTTATTCAAAGCGACTAACAAATAAGAGTAAAAAGAAAGATCGTTATCCAATCTGGCATTTTGTTTGTGTTAGAGATGTGTTTTGAGATGTTTCTTAAAGATGCTGTGTGACTTAGCATTATAGACAGAGTTGAGAAGATTCTTTCACCATTGATCAGAACCATGATGAGGTTAAATCACCAGGTGACATTAATCACTAGAATGAACGAGTCAGAGTGTATTGTAGAAATATGGTGTGAAGTTAAGAGGGACCAGATCCAGAGATTGTCTTGTAGATCAGAATCAGTGTCTTATACTGAATGCAGCAGCTACTGCGAGCCAATAGAGAGAGAGGAGATGTAGAGTCACATAAGTTCACTTGGGTGGTTGAACACAAGTTTTGAATTAGTTCAAGTTCAAGTAAGTTGAAGTAATTTATTTATATAGCGCTTTTTACAACAGTACATTGTCACAAAGCAGCTTTACAGAATGAAAAACCTTTAAACCCAGCAAGAAAAAACTCCCTGTTATGCTGTTATTTAAGGAAGATCCCTTGGGAGGACCAAGACTCAGTGGGGGACTTATCCTCCTTGAGTGGCCAGGCAGTAACAACAGTGTAGGACAGCCATGTACAGATATTTAACAAATGGAAAAACTCTAACAACTAGAAACCTGGAAAACTATATGTGAGTTGTAGAGGTCTGATTGTAAAAGCTGGTAGACCGGGTATTTAGGGTGTGTATATATATATATATATATATATATATATATATATATATATATATATATATATATACAGTGGGTTGCAAAAGTATTCATACCCCTTGAACTTTTCCATATTTTGTCACATTCCAACCACAAACATAAATATATTTCACTGGAATTTAATGTGAAAGACCAACACAAAGTGGTATACAATTGTGAAGTGGAATGAAAGTTATACATGAATCAACAATTTTTTTACAAATAAAAAACTGAAAAGTGCGATGTGCAAAATTATTCAGCCCCCTTTTCCCTGAGTGCAACCAATTGCATTCAGAAGTTGCCTGATGACTGCTAATGACTTAAAAGG
>JAFMOD010001303.1:68969-107228 GCA_019802435.1 Corydoras maculifer | reverse complement strand
AGATCTTAGATTTTATTTTTTATTGGACTGCCCTCAATGGACTTATATAGTTTTCTAATTGTTAAATACAGGTCACCTGATCACCACACAGTCTATACATGGCTGTCCTACACTGTAGATGCCCCCCCCCCCCCCAAAAAAAAAAGATTAACGTTGTACATATAATCCGTATTGTATTAGTATATGTGCTGAGTGTTATTTTCCTGAATAATATTGCAATTTTATGAGGTTATTGATGCAACAGCTCTTTTAACTGCATTTCTACATAAAAAGATGCTATGTTTTTAAGTGGTGATTACCGCTTTTCTTACACACTACATTTGCATTCAGGTTTAATTTTCTTTGAATTAATTCAGACATGAAGTCATTTGTGGTGCGTTGACGTTTATCTGAGGTTATATGTAATTCCCAACTGTATACTACTATGTTGGTTATACACCTACACTGTACACACCTACAAAATTTGTAAATTTAAACAAATCAAAACTCTAGAATGGTTTTAGTCATTAAACAAAAACTCTTTTAATTAAAACATTAAATCTGATCCAATTATTAAAGCTGGTAAGTATTTAGGATTTCAATAAGTAATTATTGACAGCTGCTTAATTCAGACGGAGCATTTTTAAAGGCCTAGTTGTGAAATGCACGGCCTGCTGGCCTTACAACAGATAATTAACCAGCTTTAAAAGAAAAAAAAAATCCTAAATGTTTTTTTTTTAATATATATATATATATATATATATATATATATATATATATATATATATATATATATATATATATATATATATATTTTTTTTTTTTTTTTTTTTTTTTTTTTTTTTTTTTTTTTTTTTTTTCTATTATTTTCTTTGTATTTCAGTTCTTTGCTTGATTCACGCGCTCCTCTGTGAAACCTGTTTAAAAGTGTTTTTTAACATGTCAATACATTTACTTTCA
Organism: Corydoras maculifer; assembly: GCA_019802435.1. Taxonomy (NCBI): domain Eukaryota; kingdom Metazoa; phylum Chordata; class Actinopteri; order Siluriformes; family Callichthyidae; genus Corydoras; species Corydoras maculifer. Next base: position 106,289 of record JAFMOD010001303.1, on the reverse strand, counting down.
TTTACTGCAGAAGGATTTTTGGTGAGATGTTTTTTTACTTCTAAAAAAGAAATATAAAGTAATTAATTACATACATTTACAAAGTTTTTTGTGCTTGTTTCGTTTTTAAGAAAGAGAAGATGTTATAGCTGCAAAGGGGACCATGGGATGTCCTGAAGCTTCGGGTTTTAGTTACCCTGGTTCAAGCCCTAGTCCTATCCCGGCTCGATTATTGTAATGCGCTACTTGCCGGTATCCCAGCTTCCACAATCCGACTTCTTCCAAACTCTGCAGCCCGACTTGTGTTTAACCAGCCCAAGCGAACTCATGTCACTCCATTACTCACTTCCCTCCATTGGCTCCCTGTAGCTGCTCGCATTCAGTACAAGTCACTGACTCTGGCCTACAGAAACCTTTCTGGATCTGTCCCCCTCCTACCTTCACTCCATCTTTTCTAAATACACTCCAAACCGTTCTCTTCGCTCCAGCGATGATTGCCGCCTGGCGATTCCACCTCACCGAGGAGCTGATTCGCACTCCGTGGCGTTCACCACTGCAAAATGGTGGAATGTTCTTCCCAACTCTGTCCGTAAGGCAGAATCACTAAACAGTTTTAAAAAAATTACTGAAGACGCATCTCTTTAACAAATACCTGTTGTAATATAAAAAAATAAAATAAAATAAAATAAAAAAAAAGAGGCGGGGGGGCGTGTGCCGCGGCATCGAATAACATTCAGGTTGATGAATTTACAGTGGAGTTGGTTTTCTTCATAACTTCTGACTTGTGGTGTTCTCATTTGTAAGTCGCTTTGAATAAAATAAAATATAAAATAAAATGTAGATGAATAAAGTTTAATGAATAAATCTTTCTGTATATCCAAATAAACAAACAGGAACATGAGCTGTTTATTCCGTTTGTTAAAAAGACTCATTTTCATCAGGTCCAACCACACTGATCTGCGATCAGGACATCTGGGAAATCAGAGCAGCATTTGCATACCGCAGCTCAGATGAAAACAAAGGAAGCGAAAGAGCCAGATGTTAAAGCCAGATGTTAATCTCACATGTTTTACCTTAGAATTCTTCATTATTCTTTCATTTTATTTTTTTATTAATTGTTATTGTGACAAAACATCCAAATAATTTTAAAGGACAGTTAATATAAATCTTATGAATTTTACTTTTTTTGGAGTCAGAAATACAAAGGAAATATTATTTAAATGTACTTAAAAGAAGCAGAATTTTTTTTAAATCTCTAAAATAAATTAGCTACTAAGTTTCTCACCTGTGTTTCTTATGCAAATGTGTGCTCTGCAGCAAAATGTAGATGGAAACAAAAAGAACCAGAGAATCAAGGTTTTTACAGAAATAAAACCACTTTTTAATAATATTCCTACTGGTCGGTGTGGTGGTGTAGGGGTTAGCTCCCCGTGTACGTGTGGGTTTTCTTCGGGTTTTCCATTTTCCTCCCACAGTCCAAAAACATAGTTTCAAGGTAAATCGAATGCTCCAAAGTGTCCCGCATAGTGTGTGTTTGTGTGAGTTTGTGTGCCCAGCGAGCATACTAATATACAGTATATATATATATATATATATATATATATATATATATATATATATATATATATATATATATATATGCTTTCATGTATAATTGCCTCAATTTAAAGCATCAGATCCTCCGAAGATCTTAAAATCTTTAAACTACATCCACCTCGTGTATCATTAGTTGGTATAACTACCATTAGCAGTAAAAACTTAAGTAATAGTTCTTTGTAAGACTGAATTGCACTGGTCATTATCTGGCAGTCAGTTATGGGGTGGAACTGGTGAAATATGTTTGTGTTTTTTACCCTGGTTCATGATTTTTCAACCTTTGCTGGTGCGTAATGAGCATTAGAATAATGAATAACCCCACGCAGACTAAACCAACAAACATCTAATAAAATTTGGTCTTTCTGTCTGTGTGCTTGTCAGTCTATACATGTTTCTGCTGTTTTTCTCAATCTCAATTTGATTCAAAGTCTGATGTCAGTCTGAAGTCAGTTTAAGTGTCTGATCTAATGGCTTCGCATCTGAATCTACTTTAAAGAAACTAAATTATATTAATTATGCAAAAAAAAAACAAAAAAAAACAATAAAAAACATTTAGGATAGATAATATAAAATAAGGGCGGCACGGTGGCTTAGTGGTTAGCACATTCGCCTCTCAGCGCTAGGGATTCCCGGTTCGAATCCCCATCTGGGTGGAGTTTCCATGTTCTCCCCGTGTCTGTGTGGGTTTCCTCCGGATTCTCTGGTTTCCTCCCACAGTCCAAAAAAACATGGATCAAGTTAATTGAATTCTCAAAATTGCCCCATTTAGACTGTGTCTGTGTGAGTGAGTGTGTGCCCAGCGATGGATTGGCGCCCTGTCCTGGGTCTATCTGCCCAGCGCCCGAGACGTTCTCCCCTGGATGGGCATGGGGAACCCCACCGCGACCCTAATATATATATATGTGTGTGTGTGTGTGTGTTTGTGTGTGTGTGTATACATTTATTATTACATATGGTCATTTAGCAGTCGCTTTTTTCAAACAGGGTGGTCCACAGCATCCCGGAGCAGTGTGGGTTAAGGGTCATGTTTAAGGACTTCAGTAACTTCAGTAACCATATTAAAAATCATCAAAAGAATGTAAAAACACTATGTTCACCATAATTACACAATATTGTCCTTGAATTGTACAAAACATTAAACAAAAATGTGCACATCAAAAAATTACTGCACAATTCGGCAGGGTTGTGAAGGGGGGGGGGTAGGTTGCTGGTTGTACAGTCTAATGGCATAAACAGTGAAGGACCTGCAGTAACGCTCCTTAACACTCTTGGGATGATGCAACCTGTCACTAAAGGTGCTGCCCAGTCTCATACGTACAACTGACCTCCACCCCAATGTATGAGACTCTAATGGCACAAACAGTGAGCCCCAAATAAAACAAAGCACACCATGTAGTATAATAAATACAATGCAGTGTAATGTTTAATGTATGTTCGCGTAGACACTGTTTAATGTTAATTCAAATAAATACTGAGCCACTTCTTAAAGGCTTCATAACCAAATGAACCAGCATGTCCAGAAGGACCTACTAAGTAAACGAAATACAATTTAATGAACTTCAGACTGAAATATGTCAAAAAAAGACTAGCAGGTGCTGCTTATTTCATCAGTGTTAGACAGGAAGCAGGTAGTAAAAAAGAAATGTAGCAGCTACACTAACTCAGACCCCAGATGTGATGAGCACACATCAATAACCATCATCATCATTAGAATAGCAGTCACTCTGTAATGACACGGCAGAACTGTGAGGAGTTGCAGGAGAACATTTAAATCAAAAGCAGAAATCACAGCCTTCAAACATGCAAGTACTTTTTTCTTATTTTCAGGAGTTATTTTAAAAATCTATTAATTAAAAATGTTTAATGTTAAATTACATTACAGATAAATTAGACCGGGCGGCACGGTGGCTTAGTGGTTAGCACATTCGCCTCTCAGCGCTAGGGATTCCCGGTTCGAATCCCCATCTGGGTGGAGTTTCCATGTTCTCCCCGTGTCTGCGTGGGTTTCCTCCGGGTTCTCCGGTTTCCTCCCACAGTCCAAAAACATGGATCAAGTTAATTGAATTCTCAAAATTGCCCCATTTAGAGTGTGTCTGTGTGAGTGAGTGTTTGCCCAGCGATGGATTGGTGCCCTGTCCTGGGTCTATCTGCCCAGCGCCCGAGACATTCTCCCCTGGATGGGCATAGGGAACCCCACCGCGACCCTAATAGAGGATAAGCGGAAGATAATGAATGAATAAATAAATTAGACCATGTGTATACTCAGATACACTGACCCCTTTATACTCAGATACACTGACCCCTTTATACTCAGACATACTGTCCACTTTATACTCAGATACACTGACCCCTTTATACTCAGATACACTGACCCCTTTATACTCAGATACACTGACCCTTTTATACTCAAATACATTGACCCTTTTATACTCAGACACACTGTCCATTTTATACTCAGATACACTGACCCCTTTATACTCAGATAGACTGACCCTTTTATACTCAGACACACTGTCCACTTTATACTCAGATACACTGACCTCTTTATACTCAGATACACTGACCCCTTTACACTCAGATACACTGACCCATTTATACACAGATACACTGACCCCTTTATACAGATACACTGACATATACATAGAAATGGTATGCACCATTTGTTTGTGGTTACCCTTCAATTTAAATTTGTGATGATGTTCACTGTGTGTTTAATAAAAGAGCAATTTCTGTGAAAATGGCTACTCGAAGTAGAGTCTTTAATGCTGATTTATCAATTTTAGCATGATGTGTGTAAACAGGTTTTAACATTAAATCTTAAAAAAAAAAAAGCATCCTGGTAGATCACGATGATCACAAAAAAACCCCCCACAAAATCTCATACATCTAACATTAAAATATGTTCAGTCATAGTATTTTTGGTAAAAAGTCATTATTAACTGTCCCTTTATTTAAAGATTAACCAAACTCTTAAATGAGGCTGTAAGGTTTTTAGTTAATTTGTGTTGTTTATTAAACTTAACATAACTGAGGTGGGTTCTTTAAATGGATTCCTCTTTGTTTATTAATTATAAAGCAATGCGATGCAGATTTTTTACTGATTCTTTGTGAGCTGGTTGTATTTACATTAAAATGCCTTTTTTTGAACTATCCCAGAGTTCCAAAAGTTTCAGTTTAATAACTGATTTAATAAACGGAATACCTAAATCTTAGAACTAAAGCAGATTTAGGCAGAGTCACAAGTTGTGGTGACAGAGGCCGGGAAAAACTACCTGATAATTGTTATTTATAGGAGAAAACAATTTTCTCCTCAGTTTAACGACTATTAAAAATATTGACCCGATGCTCACATATGAGGGTCGAACATGCGTCACTGTTCCAGCTCTGCTCATCTTTCAGGTTCTAAAAAGGAACCCTTTGTAGGTAGACAAACTGTTAGAATGATTCACAATTAACCAAAAAATGTTAAATACATAAACATGTTGACGAGAACATTATTGTTTTTTTTTAGAAAAGTCTCAGTAAAAATAGGGTTATTCGATCCACACACACTGAGTCAGTAAACATGTCAAGATGTCAGAGACATTAAAACAGCGTTTGCATACGGAATATACAGGGAAATCTCTCAGACACGGTGCTGAAGAGGCACATATTAAAATCACAGATGTTTTGTTTTACAAATCTCTGTACCTTCAGTCTTCTCTCTTAACCCTTAAGAGACTTTTTGTTGGAATTTTGATAATAAGTTTTAGAATCTAAGTTTCCTCTGCAATTGAATAAGGCAAAATATAAAAGCTAAAGGCACGGTGGCTTAGTGATTAGCATGTTCTCCTCAGCGCTAGGGATTCCTGGTTCGAATCCCAATCTGGGTGGAGTTTCCATGTCCTCCGCGTGTCCACATGGGTTTCCTCCGGGTTCTCCAGTTTCCTCCCCCAGTCCAAAAACATGGCTCAAGGTCAACTGAATTAAATTGAGGTAAAAAAAAAAAAGAGGCAAAAAAAGACTCGTGTCAGACGCGTGTAGCATCCTTGTTGGCTAACCACCATTCATTTGTGGTTACCCTTCTATTTAAATTTGTGATTATGTTCACAGTGTGTGTTTAATAAAGGAGTAATTTCTGTGAAAATGGCAACCCGAAGCCAAGTATTTTATGCTGATTCCACAAAAGTAACATGAGTGTAAACAGGTTTCAACATTCATTCATTCATTCATTCATTATCTCCCGCTTATCCTCTATTAGGGTCGCGGTGGGGTTCCCCATGCCCATCCAGGGGAGAACGTCTCGGGCGCTGGGCAGATAGACCCAGGACAGGGCGCCAATCCATCGCTGGGCACACACTCACGCACACAGACACACTCTATAGGGGGCAATTTTGAGAATTCAATTAACTTGTCCATGTTTTTGGACTGTGGGAGGAAACCGGAGAACCCGGAGGAAACTCACGCAGACACGGGGAGAACATGGAAACTCCACCCAGATGGGGATTCGAACCGGGAATCCCTAGCGCTGAGAGGCGAACGTGCTAACCACTAAGCCACCGTGCCGCCGGTTTCAACATTAAGACTTTAAAAAGAAGAAAAAGAATCCTGGTAGATCATGATGATCTGCCCACTGGAAAAAGAAGATCCCAGGTCAGGAAAGTGTGAACACACCTGCTTTAAACCGAAAACACAAATCTCATACATCTAACATTAAAATATGTTCAGTTATAGTATTTTTTGGAGAAAAGTCATTATTAACTGTCCTTCTATTTAAAGCTTCACCAAACTCTTAATTCCAGCTGTGAGGTTTTTTTATTGAGGTCAATAGAGATTTTTCCATGTGCTCACAGTTCCCCCCGCTCCCCCGAAGCTTGCGTGTTTAAAACATTTCTAAAGTTTCCAGCCTGTAAAATGGAGCTCCTTACTCATCATGCAAATGTGTTTCTCATGCAAATGTTCCCTCTGCACTACACGAAACCAAGAATCGAGGCTTTTACAAATGTTTCAAAAATGTGCAACCTGTTTTATAAACTACATTAAAATTAATTGCAAATAAACTCTCATTACACGCCAGTGGCGGGCAGCCAGGGCCTTCAAAGTCTTCTCTGAAAGCATAAGAATATCTGAATCACAGAGTGATGGTAATTAGATGTTGTCCATGAATATTTATTAAATAATTCCAAATGGTCTGTCTTCTTCCTTTTATAACATTTCCCTCGGTTATGCTTTGGATTACAATTAAAACATAAACTAAAGACACATAAAGAGGTTCAGGCTCTCTCAGTGACAGGAGAGCGGAGCTGGCATAAATGCCAAAACTAGGCACTCATGTGGCACAAGGTAATCAAACAAAATTGGTACACAGCTGAAAACATACATACTGCAAAACAAAACTTTGATGGTAACATCATGTTTATTTAGTTAAAAAAATTTTTTTTTTGATAACCAAACATATTTCCTAAAAAGTTGGGATAGGTTTTAATAGCAATAAACTGTAATTTGTTGATTTTAAGGAGTAACTATTTTTAGGTGTTCATTTTGTTTATTCTTATTTAATGCAATGTTCTAAAGACATCAAACACTATGGGAACTCAGACTTCAAAATCTTTAAAACATTTTAGTGTAAAGGTTAACGATCATACAGTTAAAGAATTACAATATAATATTTGTCATACAATAGATTTGTCATACATATATATTTTTGCTTTAATACAATATTTATTATTATTTAATAAATACATTTTATACAACCAGCCAAAAGTTTAAAAACACATACACATAATACTTTTAGTTTATATTAATTATTTCATAGTTTAAGTCCAGCAAATAACCTTAACTGGTACAAAGTTTGTATGTACTTATATTCTAATCACTTGATCCATGACACAGGGTTTTTGTACACCGTTGGGTGAGTGAAAGCATGGTTTTCTTGGTGTAATACCAACTGTAGCCTGATGGTCTGGGATTGTCCTGCTAGATACAGTTATTGAATGTCACAATTAACAAAAAGATTCAATTCCCTTCTAAGAAAACAACAACAAACAACAACAAACAATCATCTTTATCTTAAAATCACAAACATTTTTGTTTTATAGAACGCCTCAGTGGAACCAACAGCTACGCAGGATGTATCACACAGACCTGGCCAGTGTGAGAAATGCTTGTCATGCCGGCGAAGGATGGAGGCAAGACGGGTCGAGTTCGGAGTAAGCACCAGTTTATTAACTAAAGTACAAGCCTCCTATGCACCACAGGAGCTTGAAAAAAACAAACAAAAACACCTTGATGATGGTGCGGGATACGTGCTGCAGTCCCGAGTGGCGTGCAGCGCTCCCGCCAGAACACAAAGCGCGGCAGAAAAACGAACAAAGGGACGGGGTGGAGTCCGCGAGTCCGGGAACCGTCAGCTCTGGTGCAGGTGCCCTGGTGTAACTAAAAATCCGGGCGCTGGAGAGGATGGCCCGGTCACTGGGATAGAAAACACAGAGTAGAGTTAACGGGGGGCAATTAGCTCCCAACAACAACCCGGTCTACACTTAACCTACGACATTCCGACACGCGTGTCCCGCAATATCCCGCATCTTAAATAATCCCCAAGGGAGATGGAGCCCTGGGACGGGACAATGAGCGTGCCCCTTCAATAATCCGGTGGGTAGGGGGTGGTAGGGGGTGTGACACTACCCTCCCCCTTACGGGCCCTCCCAGAGACGGAGGATGTGGTGGAATTCAATTTACCTTGGCGGCGAGGACGAACAAGTACTGTAACCAAGTACTGTAGCTGCCTACCCTGTCTACGAGAGTCCAAAAGCGAGGCTACCCTATATATAGGGTATATATATGAAAAGGCGTGAGCCCCGTTGCTGAATGACGCAGGGAATGCTGGGCAATGCTCGCCCAGGGCAGGAACCGAGGCCAATCGGTCGGGTTCTGACACGCGAGCAGGCGTAAGAACTTGTTCAGTTCCTGATGAGATCGTTTGCATAACCCATTGGTCTCCGGGTGATACCCAGCTGGCTTTTCACAGAATGCTCGCCATACGGCTGAGGTAAACTGGGGGCCGCGATCTGAAAGGATGTCCTCCGGAATTCCAAACTGCGCGAACACATGTTGAAAGAGGAGTTCGGCGGTTTAGAAAGCAGACGGGAGACCCTTAAGGGGGAGGCGCTTTAAGGCACGTGAGAACCGGTCACAGATGGTTAAGATGGTGATAAAACCCGCGGACACAGGAAGGTTCGTCACAAAATCTATGGCGTTGTGAGACCAAGAGCAGGAGTTCACAAACTCGTGCACGTCTTTAGCCAGTGATTCCCACCAGTACTTCCTGCGGATAATCTCCGCCTTGCGTGCCTTACCCGGGTGACCACTGCATAGTGATGTGTGTGCCCACGTAATAAGCCGACTACGAAACCGATCCGGGACGTAAAGACGATCGCTCGGAGGCGAGTTTCCCAGGCTCTGACGCACGTCGGCATTAAAGTCCCAATGAAGGGCCCGAACGAAACAGCGAGTGGGCAGAATGGCAGTGTTAAGCTCCGGATCCCGGTCTCGCATGTTGTGAATGCGGGACAACGCATCTGCTACCCCGTTAGCCTTACCCGGACGATACGAAAGGGTGAAATTGAAACTATTTAAAAAAGAGTGGCCAGTGCGCCTGACGCGCTTTGAGCCTCCATGCATTCTTCAGGTACTGGAGGTTCTTGTGGTCAGTGATCACCACGAACGGCACATTAACACCCATAAGCCAGTGGCGCCACTCCTCAAACGCGAGCTTGACCGCCAGGAGTTTGCGGTCTCCGATAGAGTAGTTACGTTCCGCCGGGGAGGACTAACGAGAAAAAAAGGCTATGGGACAGACTCGGGCCGGGCTTCCTGACCACTGTAAAAGGACGGCCCCTGCCCCTAATAGAGAAGCGTCCACCTCCACCATGAATTGTTTGTCTGGGTCGGGGAGTGCCAGCAGTGGGGCAGAGGAGAAATGCTGCTTTAATTCACTGAAAGCCCTCTCTGCCTCCTCGGTCCAGACTAACCATTTAGGCTTGCCCTTTAATGGCGCCATAATAGGCGCGACCACGAAACTGAAGGCTCGGATGAATTTTCTATAAAAGTTTGTTAACCCAAAACCCGCTATACCTCACGTATAGTGGAGGGCGCGGACCACTCTTGGATGGCACGCACCTTACCATTCTCCATCTGTAATCCTGCGTGTGAGATGGTGTACCCCAGGAACTCCACCCAAATGCGGTCAAACTCGCATTTGTCCGCCCTCACGTATAGCTGGTGCTGTAGAAGGCGGCGCAAAACGGCGCATACCTGGGTATGGTGTTCGTGAATATTCATAGAGTACACCAAGATGTCATATAAACAATCACACACTGGTCCAGATACTCACGCAGAACATCATTCACGAATGCCTGGAAAACAGCAGGTGCATTAGAGAGACCAAAGGGCAAGACCAAGTATTCATAATGCCCCGTGATGGTGACGAAGGCCGTTTTCCACTCGTCCCCCTCCCTGATGCGAACCAAATTGTACGCGTTTCGGAGATCCAATTTAGCGGCCCGACCCAAACGTTCCAACGCAGAAGGGATGAGAGGGATGGGGTATGCATACTTGCGTGTGACCTGGTTAAAGCCCCGGTAATCAATGCACGGGCCGAGCTCGGAATTCTTCTTTGGGACAAAGAAGAACCCCGAGGCAGCGGGATAGGTAGAGGGCCGAATGATGCCCCATGCGAGCGAGTCAGCTATATACTCCCGCATGGCCCTGGTCTCCGCAGTGGTGAGCGGATATGGACTGATTAAGGCCTTGAGTGTGCAGTCGCGTCCGGTGAGCAGGATCTGTACCTCGGGTCTTAACCCCTCCCAGAAGTGCGAGATCAGGTCGGTATCATTCCATTCGCTGCGCGCCGCGAGCGTGCGGAATTCCAAAGCGTACTTCGCTGTGGAGCGTACGCCCTGGCGCAGCCTCACCAGCAGAGACCCCACGGAGCATCCCTGGTTGGGGTGGTGGAACGTGGAGCGGAAGATCTCCTGGAAAGCGTGGTAATCTGTAGTCTCTCGTGAGCCCGCATTCCACATCGACTCACCCCACTCCCCCGCCTTCCCTCGTAGGTGCGCGAGAACGAAGGCGATCTGCTGTTGGTCCGTAAAGTGCTGCTGGCTCGCGAAAAACAGATCGCACTGGAGCAGGAAGGTCCCACAGGTATCAGGGTGCCCATCGTAATGCTCCGGAGGTGACATGGGCCAGGACAGGACTCACTCACACAAACACACTCTATATGGGGCAATTTTGAGAATTCAATTAACTTGATCCATGTTTTTGGACTGTGGGAGGAAACCGGAGAACCCGGAGGAAACCCATGCAGACACGGGGAGAACATGTGAACTCCACCCAGATGGGGATTCAAACCGGGAATCCCTAGCGCTGAGAGGCGAACGTGCTAAACCACTAAGCCACCGTGCCGCCAGAAGCAGATCATCAGGCTGAAAATTCAGTCTAATCAGAACATGAACGATCTTGCAGTACAGGCAGCGATGCTGGAGCAGGTGGAGCTTTGTTTTTTTTCTTTTTATAATCTATCTTTTTACATTTAATTGTGTAACAAGTTCTAAAAACTGCAATCACATAATTATGCCAATTCCCTACATGGTTATTAATAAAAGTTGTTTTAATGCTTTAGATCAAGGAGAAACTAAGACAGCGTGGGGTTGTGAACATCACCGTGACCTTCATAGAGCAACCAGATGGGGTCGTCTTCTACAAACTCACATATATAAATGCATTAAAAATATAAAGACAAGTGAAGTAGATTATTTTCAGATTGCTATGTATCAGGTTAAGATCTCCAGTGAAGCAGCCAGTAATTAAATGTACTGATAACTATTATGCATGAGAATTAGTTACTGTAAAATTTTTGTTTCTTTTTTATTGTTATTTTATAAGTTAATATTAACATCACAAAATTATCCAAATTTAACATTAACTACTAAACTTACAGGGCGGCAGGGTGGCTTAGTGGTTAGCACGTTCACCTCTCAGCACTAGGGATTCCTGGTTTGAATGCCAATCTGGGTGGAGTTTCCATGTTCTCCCCATGTCTGCGTGGGTTTCCTCCAGGTTCTCCGGTTTCCTCCCACAGTCCAAAAACATGGATCAAGTTAATTGAGTTCTCCAAATTGCCCCATATAGAGTGTGTATGCGTGCGTGTCTGTGTGAGTGAGTGTGTGCCCAGCGATAGATTGGCGCCCTGTCCTGGGTGTATCTGCCCAGCGCCCGAAACGTTTGCCCCTGGATGGGCATGGGGAACGCCACCGCGACCCTAATATAGGATAAAGCGGAAGATAATGAATGAACAAAACATACTGTCTAGTAAAAAAGATCAAGGTTATCCTGGTTTGTTAAAAAAACCAACATGGCTGTTATTATTTAGATGTTTTATACCAGGCTAAGTCTTAGACTAGTGACTTTGGTGACTGGAAGGAGTTTTAGAAAAGGGTCCTTCACACTAGACACTCATTAGAAAGAATTAATAGGAGACCTGGCAAGACCCAACAGAGTGACTTTCTAGCCCAACCTCTGTGCAACACTTAAAATAAAAGTTACAATTTTTACCTACAGTAGAATTTGAGAATTGACAAAAACAATTATTTTCTTTATTGGACTCATTTTTAAGTTCGTAAAACCTAGAACCTATACCCCACCCTCCCCAGTTATAAACTGTTTAATCCTCTGTGAGATTCAATAAAAACCTCAAAGTCTATACCATGTACGGTATCTGCTGCTTTTTATAGTAGTTTAATAATAATATTGCTCCTAATATTTCCCCATCATGCTCCACAAATACTAAAACTTCAGTTTGCTGTAACACATTACATATGAGTTCAAAACTCTTTATTTAAACTTTAAAGTTTATTAATCACTGAATGTACATTATCATATTAAATCAAATATTTATAAACCTTGTAATGCGCTGATGCACCTATGATTTGCTACACCGGTCAGCTGTGGGCTCGACGGAAACAGCATTCCGTTCGTGCTCGATCCCAATTGGTGTGATTCCCACCAGCACCGCTGTAAGAAGTGTCCAGGGAGGACTTGGGATCTTTCTTGTATCAGTACAGTCAGCACAGCAGCTTAGAACTGGATCAGTACGCATTCTTTAATTTTGTTGAGTTATACAGTACATCTCTGAGCTATACGTCTATGTCTTTTGGTTGTGGGGGTCACGTGAACATCTCCGGTATCTTCTGTAGTTATAAAAGATGTGCATATGCTTTAACATATTTCATATTGCTTTTGTGAAATTTATTTAATGATGCTGAAATAAATCTTAGAAACTTGGATTTATTTCTTGTTGTTCTGTCTCACACGGTCGGAACCATGTTGTCATGTCCTGTAATAAAACTTAAGGATTTAAAATGTCATTTACATGCTTTCATAAAAACCAAAAATATGTGGACACTTATCCTAATAATAGTTGAATGTAGATCCTCTGTTACATCATCAGATGTCTGATTTATTTTATACTTAGCTGCTTCAAGATATAAAAATTTTAAAAATTAGGAGAAATGTGGAAATAAAAGTTAAATAACAGTAAATAAAAGTTCTTTGTCACAAAGGCAGAGATGAGAGGCCTAGTCTACAAAGCGAGCTTATGAAAACGGTGATTATTTGAGTTCCACTAACAAAATCAAACTGTTCCCACTAACTTAAGCCTGACTTTTGGAATCAACGCTAATACAGTATTTGAACAGCAGTAGTAGGGAACAGATATGGAACTGTTATTATTCCCGGTGCTGAAGTTAGATAGTCCATAGTGTTGCGTTGTAACACTGTAAAAGCTGTAACCAAAGCTTTAGCGTCTATTCTCTTTGTCGTGTGCCATTCTTTTCACACTTTCATGTCGCGAGATGTTACAGCTTTTTTAACCTGACGAACCGAGGCACCTAGATGTCCTGGTTCAGTGGACGATAATAAATAGCGCAACACGACAACTTGGGGGTCAGAAGTGGGATTTATTAAAAGAATATTTTTCTTAAAGAGTGTAGCCAACGTGAAAATGAAAGAAAGTGTCGAAAATGAAGTTCTAAATTAGCACCAGGCAGCTAACCGCCATCTAACTCCATCACACTTCATCACACTATTGTGGTAAAGCTATGTCATGTAACTAAAAACATAGACTGCCTTCATAGACTGAACAAACTTAAACAGGAGAAATAATTCAGTAGATGATTTAAAGGAGTGATAAACAAAAAAAATTATAAAGTATTGCTATCAGCCACCCAGAACAGCCACCAGTTTGGTTACTGGCTCTGATGAAACACCAAACCTAACAGCTACAGAAGGTATTATTCCCAGCATTAAACAAACCCTTCCAGTTCCAGTACCTCCAAAAAGTAATTACAGCTTCACCTGCAGAACCTGTGTGTTGGTATAAAGAAACTAGAGCATGACGAAGTTCATATATAAACAAAGTATGTCTGAACAACACAACACATCATTCAGTCTGTATAATAAACTGCTGAGAGGTGCATTTAAGGTTTAATCATATTAAAAGCGTTACACAACATTTATTTATTGCATGTTTTATTATAATCCTAAATGAACATTATAATCTTACATGCTGAACTTCAGTAGAAGGTAAAAGACATGGTTCAGTGTTGTGACGCGGCGCAGTCCTGATTGGATCAGAATCACGTTTGATGGGCTGTTAGCTTTGTTAGTTTTTTTTAAAGAGCTGCTCACTGAAGTCACATGACCATAATTTTGCAACTCATTAAAGACTCCAGTGAAACGTTTATAGCATTTACAGCACCCCTTCATCCAGCCATCATCTTCCACCTAATCCTTTACTAGGATCGCAGGGGGGTTCCCCATTCCTCATGTTTCAGGTGCTGAGCAGATACACCCAGGACAGGGCGCCAATCTATCACTGGGCACACACTCACTCACACAAACACACTCTATATTGGGCAATTTGGAGAATTCAATTGACCTTGATCCATTTTTTTGGACTGTGGGAGGAAACCGGAGAACTCGGAGGAAACCCACATGACCACGGGTAGAACATGGAAAATCCACCCAGATTGGGATTTGAAGTGCTAACCACTAAGCCACCATGCCGCCCGATTTACAACATATATGTTGTATTTTATACTGGAACCTGCTGATGATTTGCATGAGTTATTCGTTTGGGAGTCAGAGGCTCGGTGTCAGACTCAGAGAAGCTTTGTGAGGAATGTGATGAACTGAAGAAACAGACTCAGGTATGGTTCCACTTATTTCTTTTTATACATCTTTAATTTCTGTATCTACAGACGGAACCGACACTCGAGATGAAATGGCATGAAAAGAAGATTCAGTTGTTGTGATCAACATCACAGTTCTGATCATGTAACACTCAGTTTTTAAAATTTTTTTTTGTGTTTTTAAAATGTTTCCACAGTAGT
Organism: Corydoras maculifer; assembly: GCA_019802435.1. NCBI lineage: Eukaryota > Metazoa > Chordata > Actinopteri > Siluriformes > Callichthyidae > Corydoras > Corydoras maculifer. Next base: position 91,284 of record JAFMOD010001303.1, on the reverse strand, counting down.
ATATGGTGGCAGAATGCGCTCGCTGCACTTACGGGCACATGTCAACAAAAATTTGATTATGAAGGCTTGTATAATAAGTCTTTTAGCTAATAAGTCTTTTAGCGCGAGCTGAGCACCATCAACGAATCAGTGAAATTCTCTGACTGTGCGAACGGCAGCGTGCCGACACTAAGGCAAAATAAAATCGTAATAATAATTATTATTGTGTTTTCAACATTACTAAAATAAAGTGCAGACACAAATTCTAAATATAACCTCAGGTTCATCTATATGTACTATTTATTATTGGTAAGGAATAGATGCAGAGACATATTTGTAAGTTTTATTTAAAAATGTATGTACACGCTAAAAAATAAGCATGTGAAATAAAACCGAGGCGCAACTGAATTATTGTGTTTTCAATATAAACTAAAATAAAGTACGACTTCTAAAAATAAACTTAGGTACGTCTGTATGTATGTATATCTACATTTAGGAGTGAAAACACAGTTTGCAGTAAAATTAGTTTAAGGACTATGTTTGAATGTCTGTAGATTTCTGTTTCATTTTATTTGTGGTCACTGAAAGTTTTGCACTAAACTTTCATTGCAGAATGTCTGTTACTGCATTACATTAGGCTGAATTTTAGGGAACTTACCTTTCACCTGTTTCACCTGTAAGGCAGAGGGGGTGGATGGGCTGTAGGTCATTATGCATATGAATAGCTGCCTGATCACCCCATAATGGTTCGAAAAAAGGGGGGCTGTTGTCCTCAGAATTTCAAGGGTCCAGTAAGATCAGTGTTAAATGTTCTGAACTCTTCTCTACAAACTTTATTACTAGAATCCACGACATGCTTTATTTCATATTTGACACTTTTTAAAGTTGTAGCAAATGCATTGATTATTAGTTGATATTAATACTGAATATAAACTCAGGGCGGCACGGTGGCTTAGTGGTTAGCACGTTCGCCTCTCAGCGCTAGGGATTCCCGGTTCGAATCCCCATCTGGGTGGAGTTTTCATGTTCTCCCTGTGTCTGCGTGGGTTTCCTCCGGGTTCTCCGGTTTCCTCCCACAGTCCAAAAACATGGAACAAGTTAATTGAATTCTCAAAAATTGCCCCTATAGTGTGTGTCTGTGTGAGTGAGTGTGTGCCCAGCGATGGATTGGCGCCCTGTCCTGGGTCTGTCTGCCCGGCGCCCGGGATGTTCTCCCCTGGATGGTCATGGGGAGCCCCCCCGCGACCCTAATAGAGGATAAGCGGAAGATAATGAATGAATGAATATAAACTCATCAGAATCATATTTAAAATGCAGTGAAGTAACTTCAGTAACTGCAGTATATATTATATTAGAAATTCAGAGACAAGTCCAGAATAATCCTCAGTTCTGATCCAGGTACAGTGTAAATGTACAGTGTGCTAAGATTAATGGTCTTTCATAAATTTTTATGCACTGAAGGTTTTACTAAAGGATTTTAAAAAAGTACTAACTTTAAAGTGGTGAGGATTATTATTATTATTATTAGATTGAAATGACAATTTTTTTCGATTCCTGCAGACCCTTGGGGGTCGTCAGCATGCTATTAATTTGAAAAACCACGTATACTCTGTCTGCGGACATCCTTTAGCTTTTTTTTTTTTTAAATAAATGTCGGACTATAACATGTTCAGTGCTGTCCAATCAGCGGCTCCCTCACAGCCATATCATCTGATTTGGGTAAAACCATCCATCCATTATCTTCCATTTTATCTAGTGTCGCAGAATGGTTCCCCAGGGGAGAACGTTAAGGGCGCTGGGTAGAATGGGTATGGGGCAATTTGGAGAATTCAATGGACCTTGATCCATGTTTTTGGACTGTGGGAGGAAACCGGAGGAAACCCCCAAAACGCAAGCCGAAGAGACAGTGCCGAATCTACAGAGGGAGCAGAAAGCTAATTTGTGACATCAGTGAGCAGGTGGGGGGTTAAAACCCCAGAGAAGTTCTAGCCACACGTCAGATCAAAATTAAAATAAAAAATTTGAATACTGATCGGCGACACGGTGACTTAGTGGTTAGCACGTTTGACTCTCAGCACTGGGGATTCCCGGTTCGAATCACAATCTGGTTGGAGTTTCCATGTTCACCCCGTGGTTTTCCTCTGGGTTCTCCAGTTTTCTCCCACAGTCCAAAAACATGGATCAATTGAGTTCTCCAAATTGCCCTATATAGAGTGTGTTTATGTGAGTGAGTGTGTGCCCAGCGATAGATTGGCGCCTTGTCCTGGGTGTATCTGCCTAGCGCCCGAGACGTTCTCCCCTGGATGGACAGCGGCTCCCTCACAGCCATAACACCTGATTTGTGTTAAACCATCCATCCATTATCTTCCATTTTATCTAGTGTCGTAGGATGGTTCCCCATGACCATCCAGAGGAGAACGTTTAGGGCGCTGAGTTGATACACACAGGAAAGGACGCTAATCTATTACTGGGCACACACACACAAACACTCTATATGGGGCAATTTGGAGAATTCAATTGACCTTGATCCTTGTTTTTGGACTGTGGGAGGAAACTGGAGGAAACCCCCAAAGTGCAAGCCGAAGAGACAGTGCCGAATTTATAGACGGAGCAGAAAGCTAATTTGTGACATCAGTGAGCAGGTGGGGGGATAAAACCCCAGAGAAGTTCTAGCCACACGTCAGATCAAAATTAAAATAAAAAATTTGAATACTGATCGGCGACACGGTGGCTTAGTGGTTAGCACGTTCGACTCTCAGCACTGGGGATTCCCGGTTCTGGTTGGAGTTTCCATGTTCTCCCCGTGTCCGCGTGGTTTTCCTCTGGGTTCTCCAGTTTCCTTTTGACAGTCCAAGAACATGGATCCATTATGTTCTCCAAATTGCCCAATATAGAGTGTGTTTATGTAAGTGAGTGTGTGCCCAGTGACAGATTGGCGCCCTGTCCTGGGTGTATCTGCCCAGCGCCCGAGACGTTCTCCCCTGGATGGACATGGGGAACCCCCCCGCGACCCTAATATAGGATAAAGCGGAGGATAATAAATGAATGAATGATTACTAATCTATTATATATGAGTGTTCTACAATGTTATACAGATGTTAAGATTCGTAGACATGAATGAAAAGTGGATGTGGAGACCCAAATTGTGCCAAAAATTGACAGATTATATAACTTGTTTTCTATCAGTGTTTCATTTAATAAATCAATTTTGTACAATTTCATTTTGTAGAAACTGATAGTAAGCAGCTCCTCTTTAATGATGAAGCACCTCCTCCCCATCCTTCTGTTTCTCACAGGTACATGATCATTATTATGGGATGTATATACCAGTATGTGTTAAGTGGTGTAATTATAGAGCTGAAAAGAGAACTGAGAGAATTTGTTCGATGGCCGTAACAAACAAAACCCAGAACAATAACAACAAAGCAAATCGAAATCAAGGCTACGGTACCAAAGGACGAGGCGAGAGGATCGTACAATCAGGAACGGAGCAGGAGGTCAATACACAAATGATCAGAACAGGAGAATGCTGGATTGGACACGGATACACTAAAGTACGGTCAGACAATCTGGCAACGCGGTAGAGGAATTTGGGGTATTTATAGGAAGTGATGAAATGATGAAGGCGTGGCAGGCCGGAAAGTAGGAGACCTCCTGGCGGTCCCTTGGGCTTCTCCAGATAAGTTCAGTGACAGTCCTTAATCAATTGGAAGTCGGGGAAAGCAGAACGGGGAACCCAGGATCGCTCCTCGGGACCATAACCCTCCCAGTCGACGAGGTACTGGATGCCACGACCCCATCGACGGGAGTCCAGAAGGCGGCGGACCGTGTAGGCAGGACCACCGTTGATGACCCGAGTGGGCGGTGGGGTTCTGGTAGAAGGGCAAAGAGGAGAAGTATGTAAGGGTTTAATCTGTGAGACATGGAATATAGGGTGAATCCTCATGTGCGAGGAAAGGACTAGGCAGACGGCCGTGGGACTGATGATCCTGGCAATGCAGTAGGGACCGATGAAACGGGGTGCCAGCTTGTGTGAAGTAGAGTAAAGAGGAATGTTCTGAGAGGACCGCCCCTACGCCTGTATCAGAGGCATCAACTTCTACAATGAACTGAAGTAAGGAGTCGGGTTGAACAAGGATCGGGGCCGTGGTGAACCGCTTCTTGAGCTCCTGGAATGCTTCTTCAGCTGTGGATGTCCATATTAAAGGAGACTTGACAGAAGTGAGACGGGTGAGTTGGGTGGCGATTTGACTGTAACCACGGATGAAGCGGCGGTAGAAGTTAGCGAACCCTAAGAATCTTTGCAGCTGTTTGCGATCCGAGGGTGTAGGCCACTCAATGACAGCACAGATCTTCTCGGGGTCAGGCTTGACCCAGCCAGGTTCCAAAATGAAGCCGAGAAAATGCACAGACTGAGAATGAAAAATGCATTTTTCAGGCTTGACGAATAAACGGTTCTGTAATAGTTGACTTAGGACCTGTTCCACATGGTGGACGTGTTCCTCCAAATTAAAAGAGAAGATCAGAATGTCATCTAGCTAAACGAAGACAAAATGATCAAGGAAAACGCGGAGCACATTATTGACAAGATAACATAGCAGGAGCATTAGTCAGCCAAAATGGAAGCACGCAGTACTCAAAGTGGCCACTGGGGGTGTTAAAAGCCGTCTTCCATTCATCCCCCTCCCGGATCCGAATTTGATGGTATGCATTACGTAGGTCCAGTTTGGTAAATACCTTGGCGCGGTGAATGGCCTCAAACATATTGGAGATAAGGGGAAGAGGATACTTCTTTCTTACAGTTATCGCATTGAGACCACGGTAATCAATGCAGGGCCTTAGAGTGCCGTCTTTCTTTTTTACAAAGAAGAACCCCGCTCCAAGGAGCGAAGAGGATGGATGGATAAGCCCCGCGGCCAGGCATTCGGTGACGTAAACCTCCATAGCCTCACGTTCAGATCTACTGAGGGAATACTGGCGTGTCGAAGGTAGGGGAGCCCGGGAGCAGGTCAATTGCACAATCATATGGTCGATGAGGCGGCAGGGATTTGGAGCGCTCCTTATCGAATACTTCCTGCAGGTGATGATAATCGGAGGGAACGGTAGTGAGGTCGATACGAGCCAGAACTGAGGCAGCAAGAGATAAGACGTGGGTATGGGCGCCGCCCAAACAACTCTCATGGCATTGCTCACTCCACTGGGTTACGGTGTTATGTCTCCAGTCAAATGTGGAAGAGTGTTGTTGTAGCCAAGGAAACCCAAGCACCACTGGGGAACGGGAAGACTGGATGACAGACAATCTGATGGATTCCATATGGTTACCCGCCATGGCCATGTGAACCAGTGAAGTCGTGTGAGTGATGTGAGCTAAGGTTTTATCATCCAAAGAGATAGCCCGAATGGGGCTAGACAGGGTCTCGAAAAGAAAACCCGCTTTACGGGCGAAATTCAGATCAATAAGATTAGTTTCAGCGCCAGAATCCACTAGGGCTGATACCTCAAGAGTGCCACTGGGTAGGTAAAAGGTCCCTGAAATGGAGAGACGTGATGATGGAGAACGTTCTGGACCTTTCAGGCGAAATTTAGGTCAATGAGATTAGTCTCAGCGCCAGAAACCACTAGGGCTGATACCTCGAGAGTGCCACCGGGTAGGCAAAAGGTCACTGGAATGGAGAGACGTGATGGTGGAGAACGTTCACGACTGTCAGCATACTCACTTTGACTGACGGGTCCCCCTGTTTAACCAGAGCTTGCATTCTGCTCGTAGATGGTCTGCCCCGCCGCAGTAGAGACATAGTCCTGCTCGGATCCGGCGGTTGCGTTCCTCCGTAGAAAGATGATAGCGCCCGATTTGCATAGATTCAGCAGGAGAAGTAACAGGAGGAGAGCCAGTAGGGGTATGACTGGTGGTCTCTGGGTTGAGGTGTGAGGCTTGGTTGATTACTGTGGTTCGCTGGCGTTCACGGAGGCGGTTGTCAATTCGCACAGGCAGGTCTATAAGTCCTTGCAGGTTGGTGTGGTCGTCCCGTGTCGCGAGCTCGTCCATAAGACGGTCGTTTAAAGCACGACGGAAAGCCCCCTTTAAGGCAACATCATTCCAACCTGACTTGGTTGCAAGCGTATTAAATTGTACGGCAAACTCTGCCACAGTACGGCTTCCCTGGCATAGACTAATCAGATGGGTGGAAGCATCACCGGCATTATCCGTGCGGTCGAAAACAGCCCTGAACCGGGCCAGAAACTGATCGTAAGTGCCGACAGTGGGATCAATCTGAGTGGCTTCTGCCCACGAGAGGGCGCAATCACTCAAGAAAGCAATCTTAGATGAATCATGCAAAAATAACATGAGGTTGGAATAAAAACCCTCGGCATAAGTTGAGATCGCTGCGGAATGGCTCCAGATGCACCATTGGAAGGTGAGTCTGTGAACCAGCCGGCGATTCATTGAGCGCGGCGCGGGGAGGCAGGGCCGGTTGAGCGGAAGTGGGCAGAGATGCAGCCGCTGCCGGTGGAACTTGCCGGGTAAATTCGCGCACTTGAAAAAGTCATTCCTGGTTCTGATCCCATGTCGGTTGAGTCTTTCCTCATTTTTGGCCGGCGAAGCCGCGGTGCGGTTGGCTTTAGACATGTGCTCATTTGGTTGCTCCATAGTGGTCAGATTGTGCTGTGACGCACATACGGCATTGGTGATTGTTAGCGATCCGAACAGCCACACAAGACGAAGTGTAAAGTAAAGAGCTTTAAATACACTAAAAAAAGAACTAAAAGAAAACCTGGCTCGATGGCCGAAACAAACAAAACCCAGAACAATAACAACAAAGCAAAAAGGACGATTGTAAAACCAGAAACAGAGCAGAAGGTCAGTACACAGATGATCAGAACAGGAGAACGCTAGATTGGACACGGATGCACAAAGGTACGGTCAGACAATCGGGCAATGCGGTAGAGGAAATTGGGGTATTTATAGGAAGTGATCAAATGATGAGGGTGTGGCAGGCGGGAAAGTAGGAGTCCGTGACGCACAGTTATTACAACAAACAAAATCAGAATTAAACATTTATCATCATTCCTTCATTTATTAATTGAGTAAATGGCAAAGCTTAACACCACTAACCAGGTGTTTTGAGAGGCAAACGTGCTAACCACTGGGCCACCATGCCGCCCACTTAACACCATTAATAATTTTTCCTTTTTCAGGTTTGGTGCCGCTTGTTTTACCCATCACTCGTAAGTTCTATTTAATCCAGCAGAGTATGTCGTGGACCGATGCGCAGACTTACTGCCACAACACGTACACAGACCTGGCCACTATTGAAAGTGATGCTGACAGGATCACACTTCTGACGGTAGCTCAGACACAGAAGCTCCGCTCCACTGCTTGGATTGGTCTGTACAGGGACTGGCGCTGGTCCTACAGAAATGAACCACTGGGGTCTGTGAGGCTGTGGAAACCAGGCGAACCTATACCTGTGGATAACACTGAGGAATGTTCTTCAATTTCTCCGGATGGCTGGATTGATGATCCTTGTTCCTATTTATTCAACGTCATATGCTTTGATGGTAACATTATATTTATTTTGTTTTATATGTTAACAAAAAAGGCAAGTACACATGCTGCAGAGCATCTCAAAGATTTATTCACAAAAGTGAGATATAGAATTGTTTGTTTACCTACTAGCATACTTTCAAACATTGTGGGTTTAGGAGCCAGCCTTGTGACCTGATGTTTCCAGGTTCGAATGCTATTTCCACCAGGTTCTATGGCTAAAGTGCCCTTAGGCAAGGCACCTAATCCCAATTGCTGTATCACCATGTACAGAGCTGCCCACCGCTTCGGGCACAAGTGCTCACTTCACTCAGTGTGTGTTTCACTGCACACAGATTAGTTAAATACAGAGGTTAGATCCCTGTGTGTGTGTAAAAGCACAGTAGGCAAAATAGTTTTTAAAATAATTGATTTGTAAATTTGGACAGATTACATTTAAATATGAATCAATACAAAAATTAATCTAATATTTATAATAATATAATCAACAGAAAACAGAATAGAAAATTTTATTCATCAAGGTTTAACAGATTTCATCACATCATACATCAAATATGCAGTTTTTTTCTTTTTTATAGAAAGCTACAGTGGAGCCAGCAGGTACATCTACTACCCCATTCTGAAGTCCTGGTATAATGCTCAGACCTACTGCAGACTGTATCACACAGACCTTGCCAGTGTGAGAGACACTACGGAAAACACAGCTGTTATTGCAAAGCTGTTAGGTCGCACCTGGATCGGTTTAATCAGAGACGCCTGGATATGGTCTGATAAAACCAATGTGTCCATGATCAGCTGGGGTTCTGGATATCCTGATGAATCTCTGATTGATAAATACTGTGGTTATTTTAATAACGGACAGGTTGGTAATACAGAGTGCTCAATCCTGAACCCATTCTTCTGTTACAAAGGTGATTAAAGTTCTAACATTCACACTATCAGCAGAAACATTATACCAAACTATTCTAAGAGTAACACTACTTCACTTTGCTACTCTTGTTGTTTGTAGAAGTCACAGGACAGAGGCAGATAATAAGGATGAAGATCAAGAATATGAAGGATCCTGCAGTACAGGCTGCGATGTTGGAGCAGGTGGGGCACATTATATTCTTATTACTGCTTTTACAACAAATTCATTCCTTGATATTGATTTAAACTATCATTTTAATTTTTCAGATTCAGAAGAAACTGAAAGAGCATGGCTTTATTAACATCACAGTTAATTTTAGAGAGTAATCAGAAGGAGGTGCCTTGTACAAACTTCATTATATTAATCTAAAGTTCAAGTGATCTATATATATAATTCAAGTGATTGATATATACTTCCACGCAGAGGAACGTTTCATCCTCATTTAACCCATCCATGCAGTGAAACACACACACACAAACACATACCGACACACACACACACACACACACTGGTGAAGTAAGCACACATGTCTGGAGCAGTGGGCAACATACGTGGGCATACAGAAGTGGGCATACGGTGCCTGGGGAGCAGTTGCACTTCAGCCATAGATCTTGGTGGGCAGGGAATCAAACTTCGATTTACTTTCAGGGACCTTTGTGTCACAAGGCTGGTTCCTTTACCTTAAGCCTACAACTGCCCCTTACTGGAAACACAAACACTAGTAAAGCAGATGTTGTAAAATGTAACTTGTTTATGATCACACAGATGAAATTTGTATGTTCTTTGTGGATAAATTAAATGTTTTACATCACGTTGCATCGCACAGCAAACTAAGTACCACCACAAAACAGGAACACTGGAGATGAAGTATCATCTAGAACATGGGATCTTAAACTGGTACGCAAAGTAACACAATGTGGTACGGCACATAATGGTACTGATATGCAATACATTATATTTCCCAATATATTTTATGAACTGAATGTTTAGAGAATGTTTCAGGTGCTGGAATTCAACTTGAATTCATGTTTTTGGGCTGTGTGAAAAAACAAGAGAACCAAGAGGAAACCCATGTGGACACAGGGAGAACATGGAAACTCTAGATTGGGATTGGGATTCGAACCTAGATCCCCAGTACTCAGAGGAGAACATGCTCACCACTTAGCCACCGTGCCATCTAGGTTGTGTATTATTGTGTATTGGTCTCTTCTATGCATTTGTAATTTATTCACAATAATGCCCTGTCATACCTTACTGCATTAATATATACCTAATTGATGTTTGCAATATGTTGCTCTCTGATAAAAAACAGAGAATGTACTTAAGAACCCCTGATTTAGAACAGACACTGGGACGTCTCACCTAACTGTAAAAATCGCTGTAAAGCAAACTGATACAGCCACTTTAACCCTGTCTGAGCATTTCAGCTCATATTTCTTCTTTTGGTCTTTTAATGTTTAATATTTATTCTGATCAGATGAAAATGAATTGGACAGATCTGAAAATGAAACTTATTCTTCATTATTATTATTATGATGGATGTCCACATACTTATGAATGTATTCATTTATACTCATATCATGGTGTTTATTTGAAATCAGAAGTCATGTGATTTTGACCTGCTACACAAAAGGTTACTAACATTCAAAATAATTAGTATGTCCTATTTTATGGAGATCATCGCATACAGTATGAGTGGAACATGAAACTGGGAAACATTTAGAAGAAAACCTAAGATTTAACTAATGTCAACCAGACAAACAATGGACTATAAAGCTCTATAAATCTCCAAACTGGAGCTCAACTAGAATGTCTGTAACAGTAGTAAAAGAACTTCCATCCATCCATTACCTTCCGCTTTATCCTGTGCCAGAGTCGTGGGGGTTTCGTTTCAGGCACGGGGCAGATTTACAACCAGACACTCAGAACAGGGCACCAATCTATCACTGGGCTCACACACTCACACACATACACATACACACACACACACACACCTTGACTGGGGGGAGGAAACCAGAGAACCCGGAGGAAACTCACTTGGACACGAGGAGAACATGAAAACTCCACCAAAATTGGGATTCAAACCGGGAATCCCTAGCGCTGAGTGGAGAACATGCTAACCACTAATCTGCTGTGACGCCCTAGTAGAACTTTCTGAATAAAATCTGAATTCCACTGTTGATGGAACGTCTCCATTTTGTTTAGCTGCAGGAGATGTGTCACAGTGATGAGACCCAAATCAAGATTGTAATTCATCAAACACAATTATTCCATGATTTTATTTACAGTTGAATATTTGTACATTTGAGACATTAATCTGTGTAAACGGCACTGATAACTGTAAATACAGATGTTTCAAAAAACCCAATATATTAGCAATCCGATGTAATAAGACTCAGACCACAGACCACAGATCCAGACCACAAATATATAATCAAATATATTTTCACTCCACAAAACAACAGTAACAAATGTATACCCTGCAAATCTAAATTCACAAATGTAATTTCGCAAACTGAAATTTGTATCTGTGTTTGCAAAGCTAACTTTGTGGATCTCATTTTGCAGAGTTTTGACCCTTCTCTTGACAGCTTTGATGATCTAGTTTGAAAGCTTTTAATGGACCAATCAAACTGCACTTTTGTTAGGACATGCCCCCAATGATACTTACGGATTGTGTTGCCAAATTGGCGACTTTTTAAATCCTCCAACAACTTATGTATTTAAAAAGCCACTAGTGATAAATCAAGCATCTTTTTCTGGTGCAACTGTAAACTTTTGGTGACTTTTGTGGTGAACACATATTCTTCAGTTGCTGTCCTCAGCTAGCAGCGACTGCTCCGTGTATGGACGGTGTAAATTGTGGTGTTCTTGCAAAACAGGATGCTGCTTTTTTTATCCGGTTATCATGGTAAACGACATAAAACGTGTTGTTTTATTAACAATAACATAAAATGCAGTGCGCCATTTGCTCAATGAACAATGATCATGAGTTAAAAACAGCGTTAAATACAGCGTCCTGAAAAATGCTCCATAGACGAACCCCAATAAACTGAAACAACAGGCTGAAACTACGCCAGGACAATGTGAGAGACAGATTCATTCATATAATAAACAATTATATAATTACAGTAGGATCTACAAACTGCTGATGTGTATTTAGTCTCATACAAGGCGTTCCATTCTGGTTCCCTTCAACACAATGTAACTTGTTATGTGGTTCATCTGTATTTTATATTCGCTTGTATTTTAAGGGCTTAACAGGTCTCATTTATTCTATTTTACATATTAAGTTACGTTCTTATACAGTATGTAAAGACATAAAATTTAAAGAGAGTGTACGTACTAGTTCACATGACTGTATATGTGTACAAACCAAAAAACAAAACAAAAAAAGTTCGAAATGCAATAAAAGCTAAAATGTGACATATAGTAATCCATCATTATTTTCATTCAAAAGATACAAGACAAAAGAAAACATTTTTTAAAGCTTAAATGTATTAGTTAAACATGAAAAAAGCCATTTAAAAACTGATGATGCAACAAACATCACATGACCTGTTTCTTTTGTTTTAGAATGAAAGGTAAATTGCTGCATTTTTGCAAATAAAGTTTTTACTTGCTGTAAGAACACAGTTGTTTCTCACGGTGAGGAAATGAGCTGTGCTGAAAATGCCAAATGGATAAAAGATCATTCATTCATTATCTCCCGCTTATCCTCTATTAGGGTCGCGGTGGGGTTCCCCATGCCCATCCAGGGGAGAACGTCTCGGGCGCTGGGCAGATAGACCCAGGACAGGGCGCCAATCCATCGCTGGGCACACAGTCACTCACACATACACACTCTAAATTGGGCAATTTTTTTTGAGAATTCAATTAACTTGATCCATGTTTTTGGACTGTGGGAGGAAACCGGAGAACCCGGAGGAAACCCACGCAGACACGGGGAGAACATGGAAACTCCACCCAGATGGGGATTCGAACCGGGAATCCCTAGCGCTGAGAGACGAATGTGCTAACCACTAAGCCACCGTGCCGCCGGATAAAAGATCCATATATCAAAATACAAACTAAAACCATCATTACATTAAATTACATTAAATTACCTTGGAAAATGGGTAGTTCTGCTCCTTAAATCTGATTAGTTGAGCCGTTTATGCAATAACGCACACCTCTGAGCGCTTCACATTTGTATCAATGTGTGAAACATTATTACATACATTATTTCCTGTTTTTTTATAAACTGTGGTCTGTAATTTGGCCAGTAGATGGAAGCATTTGATTATTAGAGAAAACGGAAAACTGTTACTTAGCGATAAATGTTCACTTTAAAACTGAACTAGATTAGATTTAATTGTTGTTTTTAATAAACCCATTAATGGATCCAACCTTGTTTTTTTATAGTATGTTTGTAAAGGATTTATAAAAGCAAAAAAGGCACTTGAGGTTGTGCATTTTTTGTTAATTAATCATGGGAAAAAGGTGTAACTGTACTCTTTGTTATAAACCTCTGGAGGGTTCTGGTGAGTATAAGGAACACACATAAACACAGATTTTCACCATTGTTTATAAAAATATTTTTTTAAAAACCACCACTATATCGTGACTTTATCCTAAATTAATTCTGCTTGGGAAGTATAGAATTTAGTAGAAAATGGGCATTTTATCCATAGAAAAAAATTAATTAATTACCACTAACTAGTTAATTAATTGGTAATTTTTTTTAAGCCATGTGTTGTCATCGACGTTGAACAATTGTGTGATTTTCAACTTAATCAGATAATGGGAAGTGGGTGAAGTAACATTTGCAAACTTGTTACCAGACAAACAGACAAAGAGATGAAGCTAATATAGGGGTGGTAATAAAAAGAAGATCTCACTGCTTCAATGGAGAAGATCTTGACCTGATAGATGCTGATTTATGGATCATCTGCTGCAGCGGCGTTTTTATTTAATTAAGCTTATAGAAGACATTTCCGTCTGGGTATTCTTTGAATTTGACAGTGATGTTCACCATCCCATGCTCTGTCAGTTTCTTCTGGATCTGAAAATTTAAAACAAGCTTTAATGTAGATTTAACATAAAGAACAAAATATTATTAATGGAACATTGTGAAGAAGGAGGGTCACCTGCTCCTGCATCGCTTCCTTTTCTGTAGGAACATTTAGATCCTGATTCGATTTGAACCTCATCCCCATGACTCGCTTCAGTCGATTGGCTCCTACATACAAAAACAATTAAAAAGAGGAGTAAAGAGGAGTAAAGTGAAATAATGTTACTTTGAGTAAAGTTTAAATTAGATGCTTTCAGACACTGTAAAAAAAACAAAACACTTAATCTTATTTATTTCAGTTCTAACCTTAAATTATGCAAAATCATTTAAAGTCAGTGAGGAATTAACACAATCATCTCTATTTGCTAAACAATGAGCCTTTCTATAGGGTCACAACTTTACAAACATATATACAATTTGGGAAAGCCCATTGCCCATGATGTCATGGCTGTAATTGATGTTAATTTAAATAGAAGCACAATTGCACTGTATTTTAAGGCCTTAAATATGCTTCTTTCTTGGGTACAGGATGTCTGAAGGCCCCATGTTTATCTGTTCAAACAGCTATACATAGAATGAATGAGATGTGCCAGAGGTGGTCATGTTTTAATGTAAAATAAAATCAGAACAAATAAGAAATAGTGTCATTATCCACAGTAATGACATCAACTTGAAGGCTACTCAGAACACATAAGTAAAGCCTAAAAGCACTGTGAAGAAGATTGAAACGGAGGGGTGTCAGCATCATATTTTGGGGATGTTTTCTGCTGAAGCGACTGGCCCACATCACAAAATAGATGGCATCATGAGGAAAAAACTTTATCTGGAAATTTTAGGTAACATGATTTAAAGTTTTGGTGCAAGTTAATCTTCCAAACGGACAATGAGCCTAAGGATACTGCAATATTATTTACAAAGTGGCTTAAAGACAACAAAGTGATTATCACAAAGCCATGATGACAATCCTTTATAACATTTTGGGCAAAGTAGAAAAGGCCAAACCTAACTCCAGTTCGGGCAAGAATTCCAACAAACTAGTGTGAGAGGTTCGTGGAAGTTTAACTCAAATCATACGGTTAAAAAGCAATACCACCAAAGTACAGTGTATGAATAGTGTTTCTGCTGATAGATTAGAACTTTAATTACCTAGATAACAGAAGAATGGGTTCACAGCAAAGCAATCTGTATTACCAACTAGTCCATTATAAAAAAAACCACAGTGTTCATTAATCATTGATGTATCAGGATATCCAGAACCCCAGCTGATGGACACACTGGATTTATCAGACCATGTCCAGATGTCTCTGATTAATCCAATCCAAGTAAGTCCAAGTGCCATTCCGGTTAGAACTGTGTTTTCCGTAGTGTCTTTCGCGCTGGCCAGGTCTGTGTGATACTGTCTGCAGTAGGTCTGAGCCTCGTACCAGGTTTTAGAATCGGAGTAGAAGATGTAGCTGCTGGCCCCACTGTACCTTTCTATAAAAACAAAATGTTAATGATAATAGTTTTAAAATAATGATTTGAACATGCTTAGTTTTTATTCAAACTATTTGGATTTTTGTGCAAAAGATTATTTTTTTATATTTTCAGTGACGGAAGGTCCCAATTAGGGAATGTGTATGTGTTTTTGCGCTGTAATAAACCAGCAACCTGTCCAAGCAGATATTTACATCTGAGCTAGTACATTTACATTGAATCTTCTGACCAGTCTTCAAAAGTATAAAAGTGTAAAGTCGGTTACACAGGAACCCTAACACACTAAACCTAACTTACCAATCTTAACCCACTGATCCTAAACTTCTTACCCTAACCCACCAACCCTAGATCACTAACCTTAACTCACTAAGCCAAACTTACTAATCCTAACTCCCTAAACCTTACTCAGTAACCCTAACTCACTAGACCTAACCCACTAATACCAACTTACAAATCCTAACCCACTAAGCCTAACTTGCTTATGCACAATGCAAAACATTATGTTTGGTGTAAAAGCAACAGAGCTCATCACCCCGAACACACCATCCTCACTGTCAAACGTGGTGGCAGCATCATGCTTTGGTCCTTCTCTTCAGCAGGGACAGAGAACATGTTTAAAATTGATGGGAATATGGATGAAGCCAAATACAGGACCATTATGGAAGAAAAGCTGTCTGCAAAAGACCTGACATTTGAAATGGTTCACAAATAAATGTATCCAGGTGTTAGAATGGCCAAGTCAAAGTCCAGACCTAAATCCAATCGAGAATCTGTGGAAAGAGCTAAAAACTGCTGTTCACAAACGCTCTCTATCCAACCTCACTGAGCTCGAGCTGTTTTGCAAGGAAGAATTTTAGTCTCTCGATGTGCAAAACTGACAGAGACATAGCCCAATCGACCTGCAGCTGTAATCGCAGCAAAAGGTGGCGCTACAAAGTGTTAACGCAAGGTGGCCAAATAATACTGCACGTTCAACTTCTCAGTTTTTTATTTCTAAAAAAAGTTTAAAATATTTAATACATTCCATTCCACTTTACAATTGTGTGCCACTTGATTCTTCACAAAAAAATGACAATATCATATCTTTATGTTTGAAGCCTGAAATGTGGCAAAATTTTGAAAAGTTCAAGGGGGCCGAATACATTTGCAAGGCACTGTACTAATCCTAACCCACTTACCTAACCCCCTAACTCATAAACCTAACCCACTAACTCAAAAACCTACTACTAAAACTAACCCTAACACTAGTAAACATAACCCAACAGGTTAAAGTCTTTTGTTAAATAAAAATAAACACAATTTAGAATTTACACTTAAAAAAAATATCATCCAAACCAACAATCTTTTTTTTATTGGCTTTACAGCCCATCCCTTTTTTTCCCCACATTATGGTTGTGTGATTCATTATGTTAATACGTTTGCCATCAAAATAACTTAAAATTAAAATTAAGATGATTTTACCATCAAAACAAATGAAGTTAAAAATATGAGCACAGGGATAATCAAGCCAGCCTTGTGAATCAATGGCAGCACATTCCTCAGTGTTATCTACTGGTGCAGGTTCTCCTGGAAGCCACAGCCTCTCAGTCTGCAGTGGTTCATTTCTGTAGGACCAACGCCAGTCCCTGTGCAGTCCGATCCAAGCACTGAAGCCGAGCTGCTGCAGGTCAGCTACAGACTGAAGTATGATCAGGTCAGCATCACTTTCAATAGTATAAAGGTCTGTGTAGGTGTCACGGCAGTACGCCTGAGCATCGGCCCATGACATATTCTGCGGGATTACATACAATTTACGAGTGAAAGATAATGCAAATGGAACCAAACCTGAAAAAGAATTTATTTTAATTACTAATTAAATACATCTAAATCTTCAATCAAATAACATACTGCTTATTTATTAATTTTTTATAGACTTTAAAGCTGATTCATTTATTCATTAATTTATTCATTTATTTTTATAGGTGTTGGGTTTTTAATAGAAAACAGACATTTTAGAGACATTATTTTAATTAAAATAAATTAAAAAATTTTAAAATAATGTTGAGGATTCCAGTAGCTTTACTGAGTTAAGTTTACGCAGTTCTCTCTTCAGCTCAATTATTACACTTCTGAATACATACAGAATATACATCCCATAATAACAACCATTTACCTGTGAGAAACAGGAGGATGAGAAGGTGCTTCATCATTGAGGAGGAGCTGCTCAATTTCAGTTACTACAAAATAAAATACAAAGTAAATTAACACCGTTTAAAAAGTTCTTCTGAGAACCAGGAACCCACTTCAGATTGTTCTGGACCTGTGAGTGACGCTTGTCATCTGTCTGTCTGTCTGTATGTTTATTTGTAATATACACAGTCACATTACAATGAAAAGCAACCGGAACCGGACTTTGTGTTTGCTTTATGTATGTTCCTCAGTTCAAGACTTAGTTGATCATTTATGTTAATTAACAAGTACCTTTGTTCTCATTTAATACTTCTCAGACCTCTGCAGACCAGAGGTTGTCAACTTTGGTTTATCAAGGATACAAGGTCGCTTTATTGTAAATTCCACCACAAATATAGAACATACAGAGAAGTATGTCATATCCAGAGAGAGACAGAGCTGCTGCGATGATTTACATCACCACCATGAGGTAGAGGAGGGTAGGAAATGTAATACATTAGGAGAATAGGTGATAAAAAACTCTCTCTCAGACTATGCTTTAATAAACACAGTTTAGGGGCCAAAAAACACCTTTTAGCACACAAGCAAATAAAACCTAGATGAAAAAAGCTGCAACAGTCGTTGTTCAAGGGGGGTCAGGAAAGAGGAAGGGCAATGTCCGTAGCAAAGATCGGGTAAGTTCACCAGGAAAAACCATAACGACACTTCTTCTGGGGGACTTTCACTAAGCAGCTTGCCCCAAAAGGCCAACTGATAAACCAGTAGCCAAAAACAGATGAGACACTGTCCTTGTTTTATTGAGCACTTTTAGCCATTTAAGCAGCGAAACAGCCTGTAAATTCCCGATCTCACAATCCTCCAATCTGTTCGCAGAGCCTATAGCCCTCCATGATCGATTCCATGTTGTAATTAAAGTCACAGTCGGAGTTCCTATGGATCTGCCTAACACATCAATCATGTTGGGTAGTATCTGGGGGCTCTTGACCACTAACCCAACTCTCTTGATTTCTGATACACCAGGGAAATGCCAAATCCAATCAGCAGAATACCCCGATCCAAAATCCAAATAAACACTGTCGTCCTCCCCTGACAGAGGTGCCAGAAAAATGATCCGCCACGATCCGAGGTTCACCCGAACACTGCCTTCTCATTGAGACCATTTGATTAATTTCATTTTTCGTTTGGAAGAGCAGTGTTCCCATACAGACAAGACAAAGAAACCAAACAGAAATGATAAGGGATGGAGCAGGACAAAGTGCGACCTCCTTCCATGAGAGTGTCAGTGTCCCAGGTCTATGTGAGTTTTGGTCTTGTTTGCATTTTGTGTTTTTGATTATTTCAGTAAAATATATTGTGTCTTGACCCTACCTGCCAATCAGTGTATGTATTTACACTGCTCTCAGACTGAGCATACAGAATGACCTCTCTACACTGCTATTGCAGAACCAGTAGTGGGAAGCATATGTTTGTTTTATTTTATTATTTATTATTAATTATTATTTTAATTATTAATATATTCCATCATTAGCAAAGAAAAGTTTATGAAAAGTTCAAATCTGTTTTGTCTCAACAATCAGCAACTTTAACAACCAGCATTCTAATTTGCCCCACGCGTCCATTGAATATTCAGCCGTGGCGGGTTCACTCAAACCCTGTCTTCTGGTTGAGAACAATCAGCAACTTCAACAAACAGCGTTCTAGAGATCTACTGTGTGGGTCCACAGATTCACCAACCCATCACTGTGCACACACTCACTCACACAGACACATACACAATCTGGAGCAGTCAAGATCGGGATTCGAACCTGGATCCCCAGCAGACCTGTTAACCAGTACGCCACTGTGCCGCACATTACAATATATATGATTCATTTAAATGAACTAATGAGTCAGCACATTTCAGCTAACACATGACGCAACAGCAACGTTATCTGTTCGTACTTTTTTGGTGAGTTCGTGACCGACCAACTGGCTACGATGTGGTTACATCCCCAGACATTATTGTAATTATCTTTGCCAGATGGTAAATTATTACACTTATTTACTTTAGTGGTAAGGTATTTCTCTTGCTTTAAATCAGTTTTAAAATAAAATTAAAACTAATAATAAATTACGAGGGTGAATTCCAAAGAACTAAAAACTATAGGGAAAAAGTGACTGTAAATTGTGTAAATTGTTAAAACAGATTGATTAATAATGATGAATCATTGGTTTATTCCTTATTAATGAAAAAACCTTCTAAGGTTCATATAGGTTCATGAAGTTTTAATTTGAAACTTAAAACTGATTTCATTGTGGGTGCAACCTCTCACATGCTGCTGTTAGAACAATGACAAGTTAGTAAACTCATTCATTCATTATCTCCCGCTTATCCTCTATTAGGGTCGCGGTGGGGTTCCCCATGCCCATCCAGGGGAGAACGTCTCGGGCGCTGGGCAGATAGACCCAGGACAGGGCGCCAATCCATCGCTGGGCATACACTCACTCACACAGACACACTCTATAGGGGGCAATTTTGAGAATTCAGTTAACTTGATCCAAGTTTTTGGACTGTGGGAGGAAACCGGAGAACCTGGAGGAAACCCACGCAGACACGGGGAGAACATGGAAACTCCACCCAGATGGGGATTCGAACCGGGAATCCCTAGTGCTGAGAGGCGAACGTGCTAACCACTAAGCCAGTAAACTACTAAGTAGAATATATTAATTGAAACATCATTTCTATTTGGATTAATCTATTATAAACATGTCTTTTGGTAATTGTATTAGTGCACTTATTTTATTTAAAAAAATGTAAATATGGTTAGTTTGCATTTTGCCTAATTTTCATAGTAACGTGACTTCGTCTATCTCTTCTTACACAAATCATGGCTTAGTGCTATTGTAATGTCACGGACATGTAAAATACAGCCTTATTTGGAAATATCAAAAATGAGGACAGCAGGTTTAAAGAATGAATAATTTACCAAAGAAACATCTAAACTGACTGAGATGATAAAGTGTATTAAAAAAAAAAGTAATTTTAAAACTAATCAGTTATTAAGGAACGTGAAGCTGCTCCATATCAGCAGCAGTGTACAGATGGTATAGAATTATTGCATTAGACAATTAAGATTGATTTAACATATTGCTGCTATAAAAATTAGTGTCCAAAATGCTTTGCCTCTAAATTGGCATTTCAGAAGCTCATTTGTAAAGTCAGACACTAATGCTGAAACAAGCACATGGTTCATAATCTCTGTTCTAGTTCATCCTGAAGGTCAAAGTCAGGCCTCTGTGTGGGTCTGTCGCGGTCTCCCACCGCAAACTCACCTTGACTTTATGGACTTTATTGTATATGCAGCATATATT
This sequence comes from Corydoras maculifer, assembly GCA_019802435.1. NCBI lineage: Eukaryota > Metazoa > Chordata > Actinopteri > Siluriformes > Callichthyidae > Corydoras > Corydoras maculifer. The sequence goes on along the minus strand of JAFMOD010001303.1, from coordinate 70,800 downwards.
TAAAAATAAATACATATTTTTAAGGCTTAAAATGATTTGTGTTTCAATTAACACTTTTAAATATTTATGATGAACATATTCTGTAATTATTACTAAAGTTATAAGAAAAGAAAAATAATGCTACCTGAATATGGTGGGTTATTCAGTTCAGTCAGAAATAATTAACAGTGAACAAAATGGAAATGTGTCTTCAGTGAAGCAGTTTCGGTCGTTCCATTTAACATGACGTCAGCTAGTTTGTGATACATGGGACAGATTAGTTCTTTAAATTTGGTTCTTTATTTAAACACATGGATGCTGCAGGTTTACCTTTATCTACCTACTGAGAGACATGGAATCTAGATTTATTTAAGGTTTCATGCACAAAGTGGTAGGAGACCAAAGAGTACGGCAAGAAAGAAGTAATTTATTGGCAAACACCGAAAGTATATTCTAGGCTTAAAATACCAAACAAAAAACAAACAAAACACATTCTTAGCCAACCTTCAGACAACCTTAACTAATGGCGCAAGAAATACCTAACCTTAAAACCATACTTTCACAAAAGAAAGAGAGGATGAACGCCCACAGGATGGGAAACAGAACTCCAACGTAGTGCGAACGGAACCAGAAAATTACAGGAACAACCCCGGCGACCAAAACACAACCTGGGAAATAAATAGTGATGGAGAAGCACATAACAACTGGAAGACAAAGTGAAACTAATAAACCTAATTAGAGTTTACCAGAAACCTGTAATGAACTGACCACAGCAAAATAAAACAAAATACACAAACGCGAAGCCGCTGGCACAGCCAGCACCTGACACACTGATTCAGAATGTAAATGCAGCATTAATGTCATCCCACTTCCCAGTCTTTGGTCCTGTGATCAGGATTTATTAATAATCTTTATTATTATTATTATAATTTATTATAACTTATTATTAAGTTAAATTTATATAACATATTATTTCAACCTGATTATTGGCTCATTGGTTTTACAATTTGCTTTTATGGTGACATTGTATTTTTAAAATACTTAATTACACTAAAGAGCACAAGGTTGGATGATTTATTCTTTTGTATATGCAGCATATATTTAACAAAAAGTGAAACTAAATGTGCTGCATCACGTTGTCTTTACTTTACATCTTATTAAGGCGTATAATGATTTGTGTTTCAATAAACACTTTTAAATATTTATGATGAACATATTCTGTAATTATTACTATAGTTATAAGAAAAGAAAAATAATGCTACCTGAAGATGGTGGGTTGTTTGGTTCAGTCAGTTCATCGTGAGCTTCAGAGATCTTATCTTTAATCTGACACACTGTCGACGTACTCCTCTCTAAACAAATGACTTATTCAAACCACCACCATTGTGTTCCTGCTTCATTTGAAGAACATTTCAGATGCCATTACAGCTGGTTCTTTGTTCATTGTATAGCTGTCACTTTTTAAGGTTCGACTCATCACTTTGCTTTTTGCTGTTTTCTGTTTTTACCCAGTTACAAACTATACACTCAGCTGGGAGGTGCTACGAGATCATCCATCCATCCAGCATCTTCCGCCTAATCCTATTTTAGGGTTGTGGGAGGATTGCCCCATGCCCATCCAGGGGAGAATATTTCGGGCGCTGGGCAGATACACCCAGGCCAGGACGCCAATTCATCGCTGGGCACACACTCACTCACACAGACTCACTCTATATGGGGCAAATTGGAGCTTTTAGTTATGCTTGATCCATGTTTTTGAACTGTGGGAGGAAACCGGCGAACCCGGAGGAAACCCATGTGGACACAGGGAGAACATTTGAACAGGCAATCCATGAGAGGCGAACGTGCTAAC